>JAZGTQ010000014.1:0-95226 GCA_037953605.1 Necrosyrtes monachus | reverse complement strand
TAACCACCTCGTGACCATGGTGGTGCTTGTGGCAAAACCCAACCCTCCACGCCCATCCCCACATCCCCTCCACACCTAACCACCCCGTGACCACCTCCAACCTTCTACGTCCATCCCCACGTCCTCACCACACCCAACCATCTCAAGGCCACGGTGGTGCTTGTGGCAAAACCCAATCCTCCACGTCCATCCCCACGTCCTCACCACACCCAACCACCCCGTGACCACCTCCAACCTTCTACATCCATCCCCACGTCCTCACCACACCTAACCGCCTCATGACCATGGCGGTGGTGGTAAAACCCAATCTTCCACGTCCATCCCCACGTCCCCACCACAACTAATGACCCCCTGACCACCTCCAACCTTCTGCGTCCATCTCCATGTCCCCACCACACCTAACCACCTCATGACCATGGTGGTGGTGGTCGCAAAACCCAATCCTCCATGTCCATCTCCACGTCCCCACCACAACTAATGACCCCATGACCACCTCCAACCTTCTACGTCCATCCCCATGTCCTCACCACACCTAACCACCTCATGACCATGGTGGTGGTGGTCGCAAAACCCAATCCTCCATGTCCATCTCCACGTCCCCACCACAACTAATGACCCCATGACCACCTCCAACCTTCTATGTCCATCCCCACGTCCCCACCACACCTAACCACCCCGTGACCACCTCCAACCTTCTACATCCATCCCCACGTCCTCACCACACCTAACCGCCTCATGACCATGGCGGTGGTGGTAAAACCCAATCTTCCACGTCCATCCCCACGTCCCCACCACAACTAATGACCCCATGACCACCTCCAACCTTCTATGTCCATCCCCACGTCCTCACCACACCCAACCGTCTCGTGACCATGGTGGTGCTTGTGGCAAAACCCAACCCTCCACGCCCATCCCCACATCCCCACCACACCTAACCACCCCGTGACCACCTCCAACCTTCTATGTCCATCCCCACGTCCTCACCACACCTAACCATCTCAAGGCCACGGTGGTGCTTGTGGCAAAACCCAATCCTCCACGTCCATCCCCACGTCCTCACCACACCCAATCACCCTGTGACCACCTCCAACCTTCTACATCCATCCCCACGTCCTCACCACACCCAACCGTCTCGTGACCATGGTGGTGGTGGTCGCAAAACCCAATCCTCCATGTCCATCTCCATGTCCCCACCACAACTAATGACCCCATGACCACCTCCAACCTTCTACGTCCATCCCCACGTCCTCACCACAGCTAACCATCTCATGACCGTGGTGGTGCTTGTGGCAAAACCCAACCCTCCATGCCCATCCCCACGTCCCCACCACACCTAACCACCCCGTGACCACCTCCAACCTTCTATGTCCATCCCCACATCCTCACCACACCTAACCATCTCAAGGCCACGGTGGTGCTTGTGGCAAAACCCAATCCTCCACGTCCATCCCCACGTCCCCACCACAACTAATGACCCCATGACCACCTCCAACCTTCTACGCCCATCCCCACGTCCCCACCACCCCAACCACCCCGTGACCACCTCCAACCTTCCGCGCCCATCCCCGCGTCCCCCCGCCGCGTCCCCCACCGGTGGTGGAGCCGACGATGGCGGTGTTCTGGTCGACGGCCTCCAGGAACTGCCCGATGACCAAGGGGATGCTCTGGATCCGCTTCACCTCCTCCTGGGCGTGAAGAAATTCCTTCTTCAGGTTCTTCTGCTCGTCCTTGATGTATTCCTCTTGCACTTCCAGGAACTCCAGTTCCTGCTGGAGCTTCTGCTGGGACAACTGGAGGTTGAGGGGGGGGTCCCGCTTGTGTCCCCCCCCCACCGAGCACACTTTCTCCTGCCCGTACTTTCTCCTGCTCTCACTTTCTCCTGCCCGCACCCCACCTTGTAGCGGCTGTAGAGATCCTCCAGGTCCTCGGGTTCGGGCACCAGGAAGGACAGACCCGGGGGGGGGCGGGGGGCGGCCAGCGCCGGCAGCTCATCCTGCGGGGGGGGAAGCACCCAGAAATGAGGGGGGGGCACCCAGAAATTGGGGGGGGAGGGGAGCATCCAGAAATTGGGGAGCACCCAGAAATAGGAGGGGGGCATCCAGAAATGAGGGGGGGGCACAGAAATCGGGGAGCACCCAGAAATGGGGGGGGGCATCCAGAAATGAGGGGGGGCACAGAAATCGGGGAGCACCCAGAAATGGGGGGGCCACCCAGAAATTGGGGGCGGCACCCAGAAATGAGCACCCAGAAATGGGGGGGGGCATCCAGAAATGGGGGGGGGCAGCCAGAAATGGGGGGGGGGCACCTAGAAATAGGAGGGGGGCATCCAGAAATGAGGGGGGGGCACCCAGAAATTGGGGAGCACCCAGAAATGGAGGGAGCACACAGAAGTTGGGGGGGGCCACCCAGAAATTGGGGAGCACCCAGAAATAGGAGGGGGGCATCCAGAAATTGGGGAGCACCCAGAAATGAGGGGGAGCCACCCAGAAACGGGGGGGGGCACAGAAATTGGGGAGCACCCAGAAATAGGAGGGGGGCATCCAGAAATGAGGGGGGGGGGCATCCAGAAATTGGGGAGCACCCAGAAATGAGGGGGGGCACCCAGAAATAGGAGGGGGGCACCCAGAAATGGGGCAGGGGAAGCCAGAAATGAGGGGGGGGCACCCAGAAATTGGGGAGTGCCCAGAAATAGGAGGGGGGCACCCACATATAGGAGGGGGGCACAGAAATTGGGGAGCACCCAGAAATGGGGGGGGCACCCAGAAATTGGGGAGCACCCAGAAATAGGAGGGGGGCACCCAGAAATAGGGGGGGCCCACAGAAATTGGGGAGCACCCAGAAATAGCAGGGGGGCACCCAGAAATAGGGGGGGGGCACCCAGAAATAGGGGGGGGGCACCCAGAAATTAGAGGGGGTGTCCAGAATGGGGGAGCGCCCAGAAATGGGGGGGGGCACCCAGAAATGGGGGGGGGCACCCAGAAATGGGGGGGTACGGAGAAAGAGGAAGGGGGCACCGAGAAATGGGGGGGGCACCCAGAAATTGGGGGGGGCGGGTTCAGAGAGATTGACGGGGGGGGGTCAACCAATAGGGAAGGGGGCTCGCGGGGGGGGGGAGCACCCAGAAATGGGGGGGGGGCACAGAGAGACTGAGGGGTCACCCCAAAAAGGAGGGGGGGGGGCCCAGAAATGAGGAAAACCACGGAAATTGGGGCGGGGGGGGCACCCAAGGGTGGGGGGGGCACCCAGGGGGTCCCCGGCCATGACGAGCCCCCCCCCCCCGGTGCGTGGGCCCCGCCCCCGGCCCCCAAACCTGCGTTTTTTCACCCAAAAGGCCCAGCTCCTCCATCGTGACGGCGCGAAGCTGCCGCCGGAAGTGACGACTGCGGAAGGGGAGGCGGCGCGCCGCGGCCTGCTGCTGCGCGGGGCATGATGGGAGATGTAGGCGCGGCCGCAAAGGACCATGGGAGATGTAGGCGGGGGCTGAAAGAGCCCAGAGCTCCCAGTTCGCCCCCAGTGCTCCCAGTTCGCCCCCAGTGCTCCCAGTACCGCCTTCTGGCTCCCCCCCCAGTGCTCCCAGTTCCCGCCCACAGCTCCCAGTTCCCCCCCGTAGCTCCCAGTTCCCTCCCCGTAGCTCCCAGTGCTGCTCTCTGGCTCCACCCAGTGCTCCCAGTGCCTCTCCAGTGCTCCCAGTTCCGCTTCCTGGCTCCCCCCTAAGAGCTCCCAGTTCCTCCCCAGTGCTCCCAGTGCTGCCCCAGTCTGCTCTTCCCCCCCCCGCCCCCTGCCGCCCCAGTGCTCCCAGTGCTGCTTCCTGGCTCCCCCCAGAGCTCCCAGTTCCCCCCCATTTCTCCCAGTAGCACTCCCTGGCTCCCCCAGTGCTCCCAGTGCCGCTTCCTGACTCCCCCCAGTGCTCCCAGTTCCCACCCAGTGTGGCCTCCTGACTCCCCCCAGTGCTCCCAGTACCACCCCAGTGCTCCCAGTGCCACTTCCTGACTCCCCCCAGTGCTCCCAGTCCCAATCTCTGGCTCCACCACAGCTCCCAGTTCCCCCCTATTTCTCCCAGTACCACTCCCTGGCTCCCCCCAGTGCTCCCAGTTCCCCCCCCAGTGCTCCCAGTGCCACTTCCTGACTCTCCCCAGTGCTCCCACTGCCACTCCAGTGCTCCCAGTAGCATTTCCTTGCTTCCCCCAGTGCTCCCAGTGCCACCTTCTGGCTGCCCCCAGCGCTCCCAGTACCAATCTCTGGCTCCACCACAGCTCCCAGTTCCCCCTAAGTGCTCCCAGTGGCACTCCCTGGCTCCCCCCAGTGCTCCCAGTGCCCCTGCAATGCTCCCAGTACCGCTCCCTGGCTCCCCCCAGTGCCACTTCCTTGCTTTCCCCAGTGCTCCCAGTGCCACCCCAGTGCCACTTCCTTGCTTTCCCCAGTGCTCCCAGTGCCACCCCAGTGTTCCCAGTACCAACCTCTGGCTCCACCACAGCTCCCAGTGCCCCTGCAATGCTCCCAGTACCGCTCCCTGGCTCCCCCCAGTGCTCCCAGTACCACTCCCTGGCTCCTCCCAGTGCTCCCAGTTCCACCCCAGAGCTCCCAGTGCTGCTTCCCGACTCCCCCCAGCGCTCCCAGTTCCATCCCACTGCTCCCAGTACCAAGTTCTGCCTTTGCCAGTGCTCCCAGTTCCTCCTAACAGCTCCCAGTACCACTCCCGGGCTCCTCTAGTGCTCCCAGTTCTGCCCCAGTGCTCCCACTGCTGCTTCCCACCTCCCCCCAGTGCTCCCAGTGCCACTCTAGTGCTCCAAGTACCACTTACTTGCTTCTCCCAGTGCTCCCAGTTCCCTCCCCGTGCTCCCAGTGCTGCTTTCTGGCTCCCCCCAGTGCTCCCAGTACCACTCCCTGGCTCCCCCCAGTTCTTCCAGTTCCCCCCCAGTGCTCCCAGTGCTGCTTTCTGGCTCCCCACAGTGTTCCCAGGTTGCCCCAGTGCTCCCAGTACCACTCCCTGGCTCCCCCCAGTTCCCCCCCAGTGCTCCCAGTACCGCTTCCAGGCTCCCCCCAGTGTTCCCCGGTTGCCCCAGTGCTCCCAGTGCCACTCCCTGGCTTCCCCAGTTCTTCCAGTTCCCCCCCAGTGCTCCCAGTGCCGCTTCCAGGCTCCTCCCAGTGCTCCCAATGCCGCTCTCTGGCTCCCCCCAGTGCTCCCAGTTTCCCCCCCAGTGCTCCTAATGCCGCTCTCTGGCTCCCCCCAGTGCTCCCAGTGCAAATGTTTGGCTCCACCACAGTTCCCAGTTCTGCCCTATTTCTCCCAGTGCCACTTCCTGCCTCCCCCCAGTGCTCCCAGTTCCCCCCCAATGCTCCCAGTACTGCTCCTTGGCTCTCCCCAGTACTCAGAGTTCAACCCCAGTGCTCCCAGTGCCACTTCCTGGCTCCACTCAGTGCTCCCAGTTCCTCCCCCAGTGCTCCCAGTGCTGCTTCCTGGTTCGCCCCAGTGCTCCCAGTGCCACTCCAGTGCTCCCAGTACCATTTCCTGGCTCCCCCCAGTGCTCCCAGTACCCATTCCTCCCTCCCCCAGTGCTCCCAGTTCCCCCCCATTTCCCCCAGAGCTGCTCCCTGCCTCCCCCAGTGCTCCCAGTACCCATTCCTTCCCCCCTCAGCACTCCCAGTGCTCCCAGTACAGCTTCCTGCCTCCCCAGTGCTCCCAGTACAGCTTCCTGCCTCCCCAGTGCTCCCAGTGAGGCCCCAGTGCCGCTCCCTCCCTCCCCCCAGTACCCATTCCTCCCTCCCCCAGTGCTCCCACTTCCCCCCCATTTCCCCCAGAGCCGCTCCCTGCCCCCCCACCCCTCCCAGTTCCCCCTCCCGCCTCCCCCACTCCTCCCAGTTCCCCTTCCCAGTTCTCCCAGCGCCCCCCCTCCCTCCCCGCCCCCTCGTCGCCTCAGCCGCTCTGGCCCCGCCCACCGCCGAGGGCGGGAAGCCGCCGCCGCCGCCACTGCGCATGCGCCGTCGCTTCGGCGGGAACGGCGGGCGGGAACGGCGGGCGGGAAGGGGGGGGCGGCTCCGCCATTTTCTCCCCCCTCACGGTCTCTTCCCTGAGGGGCTCCATTGCCACCCCGCCATGGCCGCGACCGCCTCGCCACGGGGGTTTTCCCCCCCCTCAAGCACTGGGCTGGCTTGCGAGGAGCATCAACCGCCCTTACAGCCGTTATTTATTGGGGAGGGGGCTCCCCGACTGCGGGAAGACCACCAAAATCAGGCAAGATGGGGGGGGCTGCCTTCTTGCCCCCCCCCCCTTACCCCATCCCATTCTCTGAGGCAGCGTTGATGTCCGGAGCTTGAACTCCTTTCAGGGTTTCCTCCTCCACCCTTGGGCACGGAGCCATGAGGCGATCGCCGCGTTCTCTGAGATTTTTGCTTTCGGTTTTCAAGGAGTTTCCGAGAAAAGACATGACAAGAAATAAATGAGGCGGTTGCGGGAGAAGGGGGGGCAAGAGTTGTATAAAAGATCGGGTTGGGCTTGTTAGCTAGGGAGACGGGCAGGGTTATAGAAGGCAGGATCGCAGCAGGCAGGACCACGGCGAGGAAAGACCACGGCGAGGATCCCTGAGCCCAGCCTTGGTAGGTCGCATCCTCACCACGTAGCCGCTTGGTTCCAGCCGCTTCCCAGGTAAGCGGTGTGGCGTTGTTCCCACCTTTCCCCCCCCGTCGCTACTTTGGCTCCCTAAATCGGCATTTCTGAGCCCAAGAGATGCTGGAACGGGTGTTTGAGAGCCCCAAAAGCTCCCTAAACCACTGTTTTGGAGCCCTAAAGCTCCCTATGTCACTGTCACAAAGCCCCAAAGCTCCCTACATCAGTTTGTCGGAGCCCCAAAGCTCCCTACATCGGTTTTTCGGAGCCCCAAAGCTGCCTAAGCGGGTGTCTGGGAGCCCCAAAGCTCCCGACATTGTATTTTTGGAGCCCAGAAGCTCCCTAAGTGGGTTTTTCTGAGCCCAAAAGCTCCCTAAGTGGGTGTTTTGGAGCCCCAAAGCTCCCTAAACGAGTGTTTCTCATCCCCAAAGCTCCCCAAGTCACTCTTTCTGAGCCCCAAAGCTCCCTGCGCTAGTTTTTCTGAGCCCAAAAGCTCACTAAATAGGTGTTTTGGAGGCCCAAAAGTTCCTTCAGTGGTTGTTTCTCAGCTCAAGAGCTCCCTAAATAGCTGTTTTGGAGTCCTGAAGCTCCCTAAATTGCTGTTTCTCAGCCCAAGAGCTCCCTAAGGCGCTGGTTTTGAGGCCCAAAGCTACCTTGATTGGCGTTTCTGAGCCGTAAAGATCCCTAAATTGCTCTTTTTGAGCCCCAAAGCTCCCTAACTCAGTGTTTTGAACCCCCAGATCGGCCTAAATGTGTATTTCTTGGGCCAGAAGTTCCCTAAATGGGTCTTTCTGAGCCTAAAAGTTCCCTAAATGGGTCTTTTGGAGCCCCGAATGCTCCACAAGTTGGTGTTTTGGAGCCCCAAAGCTCCCTAAGTGGTTTTTTCTGATCCCCAGAGCTACTAAACTGATGTTTCTGAGCCCAAAAGCTCCCCAAGTCAGTGTTTCTGAGCTAAAAATCTCCCTAAATCATTGTTTTTGAGCCCCAAAGCTCCCTACATTGGTGTTTCTTAGTCCCAAATCTCCCTAAACGGGTGTTTCTGGGCTCAGAAGCTCCCCCAATCACTCTCAAAGAACCTCAACGCTCCCTAAATAGGTGTTTTGGAGACCCAGAAGTTCCTTCAGTGGTTGTTTCTCAGCCCAAGAGCTCCCTAAATAGCTGTTTTGGAGTCCTGAAGCTCCCTAAATTGCTGTTTCTCAGCCCAAGAGCTCCCTAAGGCGCTGGTTTTGAGGCCCAAAGCTACCTTGATTGGCGTTTCTGAGCCGTAAAGATCCCTAAATTGCTCTTTTTGAGCCCCAAAGCTCCCTAACTCAGTGTTTTGGACCCCCAGATCGGCCTAAATGTGTATTTCTTGGGCCAGAAGTTCCCTAAATGGGTCTTTCTGAGCCTAAAAGTTCCCTAAATGGGTCTTTTGGAGCCCCGAATGCTCCACAAGTTGGTGTTTTGGAGCCCCAAAGCTCCCTAAGTGGTTTTTTCTGATCCCCAGAGCTACTAAACTGATGTTTCTGAGCCCAAAAGCTCCCCAAGTCAGTGTTTCTGAGCTAAAAATCTCCCTAAATCATTGTTTTTGAGCCCCAAAGCTCCCTACATTTGTGTTTCTTAGTCCCAAATCTCCCTAAACGGGTGTTTCTGGGCTCAGAAGCTCCCCCAATCACTCTCAAAGAACCTCAACGCTCCCTAAATAGGTGTTTTGGAGACCCAGAAGTTCCTTCAGTGGTTGTTTCTCAGCCCAAGAGCTCCCTAAATAGCTGTTTTGGAGTCCTGAAGCTCCCTAAATTGCTGTTTCTCAGCCCAAGAGCTCCCTAAGGCGCTGGTTTTGAGGCCCAAAGCTACCTTGATTGGCGTTTCTGAGCCGTAAAGATCCCTAAATTGCTCTTTTTGAGCCCCAAAGCTCCCTAACTCAGTGTTTTGGACCCCCAGATCGGCCTAAATGTGTATTTCTTGGGCCAGAAGTTCCCTAAATGGGTCTTTCTGAGCCTAAAAGTTCCCTAAATGGGTCTTTTGGAGCCCCGAATGCTCCACAAGTTGGTGTTTTGGAGCCCCAAAGCTCCCTAAGTGGTTTTTTCTGATCCCCAGAGCTACTAAACTGATGTTTCTGAGCCCAAAAGCTCCCCAAGTCAGTGTTTCTGAGCTAAAAATCTCCCTAAATCATTGTTTTTGAGCCCCAAAGCTCCCTACATTTGTGTTTCTTAGTCCCAAATCTCCCTAAACGGGTGTTTCTGGGCTCAGAAGCTCCCCCAATCACTCTCAAAGAACCTCAACGCTCCCTAAATAGGTGTTTTGGAGACCCAAAAGTTCCTTCAGTGGTTGTTTCTCAGCCCAAGAGCTCCCTAAATAGCTGTTTTGGAGTCCTGAAGCTCCCTAAATTGCTGTTTCTCAGCCCAAGAGCTCCCTAAGGCGCTGGTTTTGAGGCCCAAAGCTACCTTGATTGGCGTTTCTGAGCCGTAAAGATCCCTAAATTGCTCTTTTTGAGCCCCAAAGCTCCCTAACTCAGTGTTTTGGACCCCCAGATCGGCCTAAATGTGTATTTCTTGGGCCAGAAGTTCCCTAAATGGGTCTTTCTGAGCCTAAAAGTTCCCTAAATGGGTCTTTTGGAGCCCCGAATGCTCCACAAGTTGGTGTTTTGGAGCCCCAAAGCTCCCTAAGTGGTTTTTTCTGATCCCCAGAGCTACTAAACTGATGTTTCTGAGCCCAAAAGCTCCCCAAGTCAGTGTTTCTGAGCTAAAAATCTCCCTAAATCATTGTTTTTGAGCCCCAAAGCTCCCTACATTGGTGTTTCTTAGTCCCAAATCTCCCTAAACGGGTGTTTCTGGGCTCAGAAGCTCCCCCAATCACTCTCAAAGAACCTCAACGCACCCTAAATAGGTGTTTTGGAGACCCAAAAGTTCCTTCAGTGGTTGTTTCTCAGCCCAAGAGCTCCCTAAATAGCTGTTTTGGAGTCCTGAAGCTCCCTAAATTGCTGTTTCTCAGCCCAAGAGCTCCCTAAGGCGCTGGTTTTGAGGCCCAAAGCTACCTTGATTGGCGTTTCTGAGCCGTAAAGATCCCTAAATTGCTCTTTTTGAGCCCCAAAGCTCCCTAACTCAGTGTTTTGGACCCCCAGATCAGCCTAAATGTGTATTTCTTGGGCCAGAAGTTCCCTAAATGGGTCTTTCTGAGCCTAAAAGTTCCCTAAATGGGTCTTTTGGAGCCCCGAATGCTCCACAAGTTGGTGTTTTGGAGCCCCAAAGCTCCCTAAGTGGTTTTTTCTGATCCCCAAAGCTACTAAACTGATGTTTCTGAGCCCAAAAGCTCCCCAAGTCAGTGTTTCTGAGCTAAAAATCTCCCTAAATCATTGTTTTTGAGCCCCAAAGCTCCCTACATTGGTGTTTCTTAGTCCCAAATCTCCCTAAACGGGTGTTTCTGGGCTCAGAAGCTCCCCCAATCACTCTCAAAGAACCTCAACGCTCCCTAAATAGGTGTTTTGGAGACCCAAAAGTTCCTTCAGTGGTTGTTTCTCAGCCCACAAGCTCCCTAAGTCACCTTTTCTGAGCCCCAGAGCTCCCTAAATGGGTGTTTCTCAGCCCCAAAGCTCCCTAAATGGGTGTTTCTGAGTCCAGAAGCTCCCCAGATCGCTCTCTCTGAGCCCCAACGCTCCCTACATCAGTTTTTCTGAGCCCCAAAGCTCTCTAAATGTGTGTTTCTGATGCCCGAAGCTCTCTAAATCGGTGTTTCTGAGCCCCCAAAGGTCCCCAAACCGCTTTCTCTGGACCCCAAATCTCTCTAAATAGGTGGTTTGGAGGCCCCAAAGCTCCCTCAATGCATGTTTCTGATGCCCAAAAGCTCCCGAAATGGGTGTTTCTGAGCCCAAAAGCTCCCTAAATGGGTGTTTCAGAGCCCCCAAACTCCCTAAATCCATGTTTCTGAGCCCAGAAGCTCCGCAAATCACTCTTTCTGAGCCCCAAAGCTCCCTACAGCAGTTTTCCTGAGCCCAAAAGCCATCTAAATTGGTGTTTCTGAGCCCAAAAGGTCCCTAAAGAGGTGTTTTGGAGGCCCGAAAGTTCCTTAAGTGGTTGTTTCTCAGCCCAAGAGCTCCCTAAATTGCTCTTTTGGAGTCCTGAAGCTCCCTAAATGGGTCTTTTGGAGGCCCCAAATCTTCCTAAATGGATGTTTCAGAGCCCAAAAGCTCCTCGTATCACTCGCTCTCAGCTCCGTAGCTCTCCACATTGGTTTTTCCAAGCCCCAAGTCTCCTGACATCAGTTTTTGTGAGCTCTAAACTCTCCAAATGTGTGTTTCTGATGCCCAAAGCGCTCTAAATACGCGTTTCGGAGGCCCCAGAGTTCCCTAAGTGGGTGTTTCTGAGCCCAAGAGCTCTCTAAATTGGAGTTTCTGAGTCCCAAAGCTCCCCAAGTCACTGTTTTGGAGCCCCGAAGCTCCCTAAATCGGTGTTTCTGAGCCAAAAAGTTCCCTAAATTGCTGTTCCTGAGCCCCGAAGCTCCCTAAATGGCTGTTTCGAAGCCCCAAAGCTCCCCAAATCAGCATTTTAGAGCCCCGAAGCTCCCTAAATCAAGATGCCCGCCCCGGTTTGCCATCATACTGCGGGTTTTTGGTGCTAAAAACGTCTCCCCGCCGTCACCCCTGCATCCAGACCGCCGCTATGGAGGGCTCCAAAGGCGGTGGAGGAGGAGAAGAGCTTCACCCGCAGCCTCAGCCCAGCCAGGAGGATGAGAGCGGACCCTCGGCCGGGGATGAAGGTCACAGCAAGCCCGGGACGCATCCGACAGCATCCAACAGCCGAAACTCCGTTCCCGAGGGGCGCGAGGACGTCGGTTCGACCCCAGAGCAGGTGACAGGGGACGACGCGTCCGACTGCGACAACGCCTGGGAGATTGTCTGCAGCGAGTCAGGTACTGCCGGAGCGGAGACAGATCCCGACGGGATCAGGGCAGGGAAAATCAGGGAGCGAGAGCGGCCCCTCGCTCGCGTCCCGCCTGCGGCGCTTCCTTTTTAGAGCTGTCGCCAGCGGATCCGTTGGTGGGAGATGGAGACGACCGCGGCGGGCAGGCCACCAAATCCCTCAGCGGACACGAGGTGGGTGCTTGGAACTCCTCGGTCACTTGAAATCAGGTTTTTGCTAGCGAAAATGTCGAATTTGGGGGTCTGCAAAACTTCTATTTATCAGCAAAGCGCCACACGGCCGCTCGTTGGCCAAGTCCCTGGTTAGAAAAAAAAAACCACCCAAACCCTAAATACCCCCCCGAATTCCCCATTTTTTTCTTTTTATTGTGGAGAATGATGTTAGGTGGAGCAGATCTTTGGTCAGTTGGGGTCCTCCACCTGGTTGTGCCCCCTCCCGACCGATTAACCTTCGCTGGGGCGGGGGGAAATTGAGATATAGCGGTCTTTGCTCTTCAGCAAAACCTCAAACGTCTGCCTGTTGCGAGCGCTGTTTTGACCGTAAACCCACATCCTACGAGCTGCTGTGGAGAAAATTAACTCCATCGCTGGTCAGACCCAGCCATGTCGCGCTCCGATGTGGCTCCGCCATTCCTCCAAACGCTCTTGTGACCGCCAGTAACTCCGTTCTTCTCCTTCCCAGGATCCTCCACGAGACGAGATCCGGGTCCAGCAGATCCCGGCGCACTGCTACGCACTGGTGGAGGAGAATTACCAGAATGCTGGTGTCCGTCCGAAGGGAGCATCGGAAGTGCAGGAGCAGAAGCATCTTGGGAGTCCGGTGAGTCCGCTGCGGCTTTCGAAGCTCTTGGAGGACAAAGGTTGAGTTTTCCGTGCCGCTGGCCTGGATTTTGGAGCTCAACGCTCTACAGATGGTAGAGGCAGAAGAAGACCGTGCCCAGCCCTTTGTCTCTCCGGTCCTTTGAGCTCTCAGCTTTTGAACTTCTTTTTTTTTTTTTTTTTTTCCCCTTCAACTCTTCCCATTTTTTTTTTTTTTCTCCAGGCGAAGGTCCCGGGTGGCGTTGAGAGAGCGGAGATGACAAACGAGGGGAACCTCAACCGTGCGGGTACCGGTGGGAGCGTCTCCTTGGTCACGTCGTCTTCTCTGACGATAAATTGGGTGCCGAGTGGTGTCGGGAGCGGCCCTGGGTGACGAGAGCTGGTTGGGAGGTGGAACCTTTTGGTGACACCACACGCAAAGGCCTCCTGGGCTTCCTCGGGGACCTGATCAGGGAGGAAGATGCGAGGGGCCGTGCCAGCGGCTGCCCTCGCTCTGCCGGCCTTGCTGCCCATCCCCGTCCCCGGCTGGGCTGTGCCCGAGCGCCGGTGAACTTGGGAGGGCGGTGAAGACCTTGCTCTTAGATCGGGTTGGTCAAGAAGACCGTGCCCAAGCTGCGAGGAGCCCCCTCTCTCCCTGGTGAACCCCACTTTCTACCTTTTCTTGGCTTGCCACCTTCTTTGGAGGCATTAATAAATGCTTTCTCCTCAGCTGCAGGTCGCCAGGCCATCAGAGAAGGGCCAGAACCTTCCAGAAGGTTCGTTGCCTGGAGGGATGTCATCACGGACGGGTTTGAGGTTGGGTCGGGAGGGCTGGAGGTCCAGCACTTCCCCAGGGGAAGGGGCTGTGGTGGAGGAGATGCAGCTGGAGCATCGTTAAGGTCCCTTCTCCCCCCAAATCCCACCCCCGGTTGGCACAGAGAGACCCCCGGGATGTTCTTCCGCATCCTCTTCCCGCACCCAAGTGGTGGGCGCTCGCTCCGAGACATCTGGGTCTTTCCGAAATACCTCGGAGTAACCGAGGGGTCTTCCACAGGGCGGGAGGTGACAACGCAGGGGACGCGCAACCGCCGGAAACGTCGGCCAAGAGCCAACCGCGGTGGATGTGAGTGGTGGAGCGGATGAAGATGGGGTTAGGGGATGGTGGCAGGAGGACGCGGTGGGGACCCGTCACCTTTTTTCCAACAGCTGCCGGCCCAGCCCGTATCTGTTTGGCGGATGTTACCCAACGCAGGACATGATGACCCTGGAGTTTGTTGCTGTGCCGTCAGATTTTCATCTTGACGAAAGATTCAAGATCTGTGTTGTCTTCTACAAACAGCCCGGCCTCTGCGAAGAATTCGCCAAAATGGAGAAAAGGTCAAAAAAAAAAAAAAAAGATGGTTGAATTTATGCTGAGGAGGTGTTTCCGCTGCGGTTCTCCTTCGGGAGATTCAGCTCCGGGCTGAAGGACCTCGCTGCAGGTTTCTACAGAGGTTGGAGGTGAACCCCCAAACGGAGATGTCCCGGAGGAGTTGTAGCGCTTGGTGGCGGCTCCTCCAATCTCCCCATCGCTCGTTTTGGCTGGGGCCGGGATTTTTCAGCCCTGTGCGAGGATCTGAGCCGGGTTGGTTGTTTTAATTAGTCCCCTGGCTGACGAACCGGGCTGTGGATTTCTACCGGAGGTTTTGAAGGCCAACGATGTCTCGTTAAATGAGCCCAGACTTGAGCGTTGGCTTGGGGTTGACCTTGGTGGTCAACCCCAAGCCAACAAGCTCCTTCTTTTCTTCTTCCAGAGAGAAAGTGATCACGGGCAGCGCCAGGATCCCCCTTTCTCACCTGCAAGAAGGACTCATCTTTTATAAATACGCCCTCGTTAACACCTACAGCACAGAGAGAGAGTGTGAATTAGAGCACATTTCTTTAGAGAAATTTAACATCGCGGAGACCTTCAAGTACAGAAACGCTGAGTTATTTCGTGTTGTGAATATACCTAAAACGGAGATCAAAGCGGATGGTAAGAGCTGTTATTTACCCCAAAGTCATGACCGGAAGCAACGGTGATGGCCATAGGCTGACCTACATTTAACCCTGGTTTATTTTGGGAGGTTTACGAGCTGGTCGTACAAATAAAATTTTTTTTTTTCCTCGTAATAAAACTCACAGCTGGCACCCAAATCCTTTCCAGAAAATGGGTGGCACCTCTTGGCCTGGAGAAACGCGCAGACGGTTTCGTGCTTTCGGGGCTCAGCCGAGCTCGGTGTCTACGTTTTCTTCCCAAACTCTTCCTTTTTCCCCAGGAACGTGGACCTTCTTCGAACTCTTGCAATGCAATTTCTCCGGCAGCAGCACCGGCATTTGGAAAGCCTTATCCAAAAAGGTGCCCAGGTGCAAGATCCAGATGGAGTACCTGGCGCACAATTTCTTTGCTCACGCTACCTCCTGGAATTCCCTCGAGGATACGGAGAGGAAACTGGATAGGTACAAGGAGAGCATCAAAGCCTGTCTCGGGGACGCCGAGAAAGGAGAAAGCTTTGAGATCACCCACAAGTCGGATGCGGAAGAGGTAAGCATCCACCAGAACCTCTCGGGAGCCAGCAGAGTGATGTCCCTCGTTTTGGGGGATGGCTTGGACGTCAGAGGGGTGAAGCTAAGAGCCTTCTGCTGCCTGGTGTATTTAGCATGTAGGACCCTCCTGGGTGGATGTGTGGCACCAGGGATAAATCATTTCTCCCTAGGGAGGTGCCGGGTGGCCGCTGGGCAGCAGCATCTGCCACCTCCCGTCCTCCTCCCTGGAGCAGGCTGTTCTTGGAGAAAAACCATCTTGTCCAGCCTGGCGAAATGCCCTCTCCTTATTCTCATTGTCCAGGTGGAAAACTATATCAAATCCTTCGTACAAGCGATTATCAAGAGCCTGAAGACCGCGGAACACAAACTTCCTAAGCTCCTGTTTGCCTTTCACGCCTTGTTTCGCTATGACGTCACCCTCTCCGTGGCGTCCATCGCCAAGGACGAAAAGTGCTTCGAGGCCATCAAATCCGTCAACAGCAAATACGAAGAACTGAGAGGAAAAAGGTAATTTGGATTTGTCAACCTGCTCGCTCGGAGCAGGGTCACCTTTAGAGGTCTGGGGCTCAGCTCGGTTGTCCCCACGTGTCACGTCGGGTGCCACGTGTTATCCCAAGGGGTTTTTGACAGTGGATAAACCCAGGTCAGTGGCTTCCAGCCCGGTGAGTCCATCTCGGGCGCCTCAAAAGACCGTTGGACCTCTCTGCTGTTGGTTGTCCTGTGGAGATGTCTCGATCTGAGCTTTTTCCAGACAGCTGCCCGCAGGCAGGATGAATCCTATCGTGCATTGTGGGAAAAGACTCCATCCCGGCTTGGCACGCGTCTCCCGCTGGCATCCCAGAGGTTGGTTATGGGAAGTTTGACTTTTTGGGCCTTTTTTTTTTTTTTTTTTGCAGCAAATATTTCCCGGCTCTGAAGGAAATGTGTCTCAGGACCACTGATAGCACCTTGTGGATCTGGTTGGTCCCGCTGCTCTATGCAATCAAGGAGAAGGCAGAAGACCCCTTTAGTTTGTATGAACCTCCTTCGTCTGCCTTCATACAGCTGAGAGGGGACAAAGAGAAGCAAAGGTGGGTCTGAAAGGCCGAGGTGATGAACTCTCCTGCTTTTTCAAAGCGCTTTTCATTCCTTCTGCTTGGGGGGCTTCTCAAGGAGCTGCCCCTTCTCCTTGCCGTGCGGCGTCCCCTGCCCTGGGGGGGTGTTGAAGGAGCTTTTGGTGGACCTCGAGGGGAAGATGGAGCCAGGTGCTCTGCGGTCTTATCCCGACGGTTGGATGGGAGCGGTCCTGGGGAGAGAATGGGTTGGAAAGAACCTTCAAAGATCAGCTAGTCCAACCCCCCTGCGGCGGGCAGGGACATCTTCCGCGAGATCCGATTCCTCAAAGCCTCGTCCAACCTGACCTTGAACGCTTCCGATGATGGGGCGCCCGCAGCGTCTCTGGGCGAGCTGTTCCAGTGTCTCACCGTCCTCATCGTACAACGTTGCTTCCTTAAGTCAGATCTAAATCTCCCCTTTTTCAGTTTAAAACCGTTGCCCAGGCGCAGGACCTCGCGCTCGGCCGGGTTGAACTCCGTGAGGTTGGCCCAGGCTCGCTCCTCCAGCCTGTCAAGGTCAACTTGAACCCTGAGTTTTGTCCTCATGACGTTTAAAGCGGGTGAATTTCCCCAAATTCCTGCTTTGCCGTGTAGAGTCGCTCCCCGTCAAACCCCAGCTCCTCCTTCCAGCCACCCTGGCTGTAGGTCACCACTGCGTCCACCGGTCACGGTGCCATCGGAAACCCCACCAACGCGCCTGCCGCTCCTCCAAAGTCCGTCTGATGTTCTTGACCTGCTTTCCTAGGGAAGTCCTGAGGATGATAGACGCTCACAAGACCTTGATTAGAAGATGCGCTCCACTGGCGAAGAAAGTGCTGGAGATGGTGGCTCTGAGCAACTTCACCAGGGATCCTTTGCCTGACATTTCCTTTCCGCTCCAGCTCCTCTTGGAGACCTTGTACGTGCGCATCCTGGATTCCCAAGTGCCTGTAAGGACAACTGACCGATGGAAGACCTTCTTCTGCTCTGCAGGGAGCGGTGGGGCTGTTGAAACGTGGGCCGGATGGTGTCCTTGGTTCCTGCGGAGATTTTCAGCAGGACTGGAAGGACTTAATTGTAGAAACCCGGGGTTAGAGCTGAATCCTGGGACTGGATGAAAGGAAATCCTTTTCATCTTGCCAGAAAACTTCACGCTTGAGTGTTTAAGTGTGGAAGCTGCTCAGCCGCGGGAGCAGAAGCCTCCTCGTGTTTGTCCTCAAGGTCTTTCTGTCCTCTTTTTAGGAAGACGGTTTGAACGTGGCTTTGGAAAGCATCGCCGCCAGGATGGACGTCTGGTTCGAGGGCTTGTGAGTCGGGGCTTCTCGAGAGGAGAGGTGCTGCGACGCCTCTGGAAAGGGTCTGGGGAGGGAGGGAGGGAACCCCGGCTGAGCAGAAAGAGGGCGGCTGCCACAATTCGCCTGTTGCTTTTTTGACGTTTTTAACCCCACCGTGGCACGGAGCTCCTCAAGGGTTGCGTCCTACGAACCTGCCCGCATCTCCCAGCTGCCGATGGTGGCCGTGGTCGGGCAGTGACCGTGAAAGCGATCGCAAGAAGCGTTTGGTCCTTTCCCGCATCCCCAGGTGCCCATCGGGGTCTTCAAAGCCGTCGCTGAAGCCCACGCATGAGCAAGAGGTCTTGCGGTGTCTGAACTTGGTGTACATCTTGCTGAGGGATGTTTTGGAGAGGCTGGTGAAACCGCTGTCGTTCAACTCCGTGATGATAACGCTGCGGATGCTCGGGATGTTTGTCAGCAAAGCGGATTTACTGCAAGCGAACAAGGTGAGAACGAGGTTTGTGGATTCTGTCACGAGGGCTTAGCCCCCTGTTTGTAGCTGAGGAGAGCCCAGCGCTTCTGACTCGCTCTTTTTGTTCTTTAATTTCTCAAGGAATTCCAGCAGTTTACCTCAGCAGAAAGGTTTCAAGAGTTTTCACGTTGGACCACGCCGTGGCTTGAGAGACACTTTCACAAGGCGCCCGTGGACGAGAAAACCTTTCTGAATAACGTCGAGGCGAGTGACGAGGCCCAGAGACCGATGCGAGCCGCGACCCTTGGGAGACCCGCTCGAGGCTCCGCTGATGGGTTTGGCTTTTCCTCCGTAGAAGTGGCAGCAGCTGCTTTCGCTGAAGATCCTCTGCGTGGGATGGACCGAGGAGTGGCGGAGCTTGATCCGCAACGTGTTTGAGAAGTGGCTGAAGAAGGTGAGTCGCGGAGACCCTCCCGCTGGTGGGGGATGATGCTCCTGGTCTTTGCTGCCCTCAGTTTTGCCTTGGTTGCTGTTTTGGTGGTGGAACTTGAGGAGACCGGTAAGGACGCAGAAAGCAGCTCCCTCTTAAGCGTTTCCTTGCCCTAGGTTAACGACAAACACCTCCTGGACTTCTACTTGGCTTTCCTGAAGATGGAGAAGCACTATGAGACGGAGTTGGAGAGCTGCTTTACGAATTGCATCGTCCAGTGGATCAGAGGCCTCGACAGAAGCGAGGTGCGAGAGCTGCCGCTCCTCCTTGGGTTGCTGGCGGCCTCTACATCCCACTTTTCCAGCTCTTTTACTGGTCTGCGCTGGGCTGAGAGCGAGGGGAAAGCTCTTCCTCCCCTAAACAGGAGAAATTTCTCATCCTTCCAGGAATCCATGCTAAAATCCATGATGCCCATGTTCCTCAAGATGAGCAAACCAGCTGCTGGGACGGTGCTTTCTGTTGTCGTGGAGAAAATGTGTTCGGAGGTGAAGAGGCTGGGAAGCACCGATGCGTTTGACGGGAGCGCCGGCCCCGTTCTTGCAAACCTGCTCAACACTCCCGGGGTCTGCGACCTCATTTCTGCTGTCAGTGAGTGTCCCCTGAGCAGTTTTCTTGGGAGAAGCTCTTGATTTCGAAGTGAGCTAGATGGGAAGACCAGGTCTTTTCACAGAGACCTTCTGATTTTGTTGGCAACAAAAAATGAGAGGGGGGGGCGGGGAAAGAAAAAAAATCATCTTCCATGCTAGAAAAATGGAAGTTTTGTTCCAGGAATGGAGAGCTGGCTGCCCAACCTCAGATGCAATCTCCTAGGTGGTCCCCATGGTTTGTTTCAGGCAGGGGGAGATACCTGGGTTTCCCAAAGGAAATTTGGGATTTTCTCAAGGTGCTGGTTTTGATGGTTGAGCTAGAAAGTAACCGCACATGTCCTCCACACCAGTAGGGTGATGGACCCCCCCGAACCGGAAGCTGCTGGCTCTTCCTGAGGATCTGGCTTCAAACAAAACACAGGAGAGAAACTGCTGGCTGTCTTTCACCAAACTTCATTTATTTTACAGAAGAATTGCAGTGCAAGTTTCCGGCTCAGCTCAGCGACGGTGCAGAAATCCTCCTTTCCCGGGTGTACGCGCTCTTCAGCTTCGTGGGACATCGCGTTCTCTTGGGAGACATTCCCTGCAGTATCCTCTCCAACATCTTAAAGCATGAGGAGATGTTTAAGAAGCTACTGTGCACCTGTGGTAAGTTTGGAGTTTCCAACTTGGGTGTATTTTCATAGTTCTGTGGCCAACAGGAGACACATCTACTGGATAGTTATCTAAAATGCAAAGAAAACTAAAAATTATCTGCAATGGGAGTCCAAAAAACCAGAAGTAAAAAAGTAATAGTAGGTCACAGAGGCGATTTTAAGCAATTTGAGAAGCAGGAAGGAGTGAAAATGCTGGAGGTTTTTTTTATGCAGTTAAAGTTTTGGGGTGTTTGTGGAATTTATTTCAAGGATTGCGGTGGTGTAGCTTCCTGGTTACACACCTTGCCTTCAGGCCCGTTGCAAACGCCAACTCTACTTGATTAAAACTGAGAGGAAAGGGGGCAAGTCCTCCAAATTCTGCTCCAAGAAAAAACTTTACTGATATTTTTGGTGTTTTGGGGGCGACTCCTCCAAATTCTGCTCTGAGAATCAACTTTATCAATGTTTTTGGGGGTTTTGGAGGGCAAGTCCTCCAAATTCTGCTCTGAAAATAAACTTTATCGATACTTTTGGTGTTTTGGGGGGCAAGCCCTCTAAATTCTCCTCTGAGAATAAACTTTATCGGTAATTTTGGTGTTTTGGAGGGCAAGTCCTCCAAATTCTGCTCCAAAAATAAACTTTATCGATACTTTTGGTGTTTTGGGGGGGTGAGTCCTCCAAATTCTGCTCCAAGAATCAACTTTATCAATGTTTTTGGGGGTTTTGGAGGGCAAGTCCTCCAAATTCTGCTCCAAAAATAAACTTTACCGATACTTTTGGTGTTTTGGGGGGGCGAGTCCTCTAAATTCTCCTCTGAGAATGAACTTTATCGGTAATTTTGGTGTTTTGGAGGGCAAGTCCTCCAAATTCTGCTCCAAAAATAAACTTTATCGGTATTTTTGGTATTCTGGGGGGTGAGTCCTCCAAATTCTGCTCTGAGAATCAACTTTATCAATGTTTTTGGGGTTTTTGGAGGGCAAGTCCTCCAAATTCTGCTCCAAAAATAAACTTTACCGATACTTTTGGTGTTTTGGGGGGCGAGTCCTCCAAATTCTGCTCCGAGAATCAACTTTATCAATGTTTTGGGGGTTTGGGGTGGCAAGCCCTCTAAATTCTGCTCTGAGAATAAACTTTATCGGTAATTTTGGTGTTTTGGGGGGCAAGTCCTCCAAATTCTGCTCCGAGAATCAACTTTATCAATGTTTTGGGGGGTTTTGGGGGGCAAGCCCTCTAAATTCTGCTCTGAGAATAAACTTTATAGGTAGTTTTGGGGGGCAGGCCCTCCAAATTCTGCTCTGAGAATTTACTTTATTGATATTTTTGGTGGTTTTGGCAGCAGTGCTGCTTTGGGAAGGAGCTGCAGGCTTTCCGTAAGCTGAAACACTCATCATTTTTTTTGATGGCAGTGGTTACGTTCCCTGCAGCTCTTCTCTTTCCAAGGGGTTGTCCTTTATGTCTGGGTCTCTTTTTTCCAGATTCCTCTTTCTCCAAGTGTATAACAGAAGTGCTGAGGGTCAGGAAGCAGGAGTTTGAGCAACTGGAAGAGCAGAAGCAGCAAAGATGCGCCTTTCTCCGTCTGTGCTGTGGCATAGAGGAAATAATAAAAGGTACCGGCTGGGTTAATGGTGCTCCTTCTGTGGTCGTTGAGTGGGGAGATATCTCCTAAAATAGAGTCTCACAGTGGGTGGGAGGGAAACGCAATCAGGGAACCTGTTGACTTCAGGGCTTGTCTTTGTTGGCGGAGAGACGCGTGACGTGAGCTCCTTCTTGTTGTTCCCACCTGGTTTAGTGGACAGAAGTGCCGTGGAGAAAAGCATCATGGACAACGAAAGTTTTAAGGATCAGATGTCGGTGAAGAAGTTCTCCGTCGACGGCAAGAGCGAAATGGAACCACATGTCCTCGCCAATTATAGCGACATGATGCAAAAACTTCGTGTTGCGGAGAAAAGCCAATGTTTCCATAGGCTGTGGAAGATGAGAGCAGAGCAAACCAAAGCCGCGATCCCTGAAGATCAAATTTTGTCCGTAGAAGATGTTCGAGAAAAAATTTATAAGCCAGCCTTCGCTGACTTTCAGAAAACCTACCTGTCCCTCAGAGACTTCTCCATCACCCTGGGGGCCGTGCAGAGCCAGTTTGAGAGGGTGCTGGGAGAGAAGGATCAGCTCCTGAAGGAGTTTGAAATCATGGAGGACAGCCTAGGGCCGAGGAGCGGAAGAGCTCACTGGATCGCAGGTGCGGCGGAGAGGATTGAAAACTACCTGACCCTCTCGAAAGTGGTGAACACTGCCAAGATGATCGACGCTCTGAGGCAGATACTTCGGCTGGAGGGGGATTTCCAGATTCTCAGCGACCTGACGAAATACGTACGTAGGAGACGCGTGGGCAGTCTGCGTTGGTTGCTCCTGGGAAAATCCATGTAGACAGGTCCATGTGGTATCTTAAAATTAAATCCTATCGGGTGTGATTTCTTTCCTCCTCAATTAAACTTGAGTGATAGGCTGAAGGAATTACTTCCAGCTGCCTCTTCCTGTTCGTCATGGAGGCCTAGAGGGATGAATTCCAGAGCAGACTTTGGTTTGAGGCCAAGATCTCATCTTGTTCGGGGAGGAGGAGTTAGAACTGAGCTGCTTTTCTTCTCTTCCCGACAGACACATATTGGTTTTTGTTTCTTTTTTTGTCCAGGAAGAGGAGGAATTCAAGAATAAGCGACTTGATTTTATGACCGAAGACTTAATGAGCGTGAAAAAAAGTTTGAGTGACATTCCCCAGGGAGTCTTGGACTTTTTGAGGGTACTTCTGGAATGTGCAAGGAAAGGTTTTACCTCCTGGATCAAGACCATAATAAAAGGTGGGCTGGAGGGAAGGAAGTCATCAGATACGGCAATAGAAGCAGACCCCTTAGTCCTTGTCTGTTCCCGCATCCAACACAGTGTTACGTGAATCAGCAGAGAAATTCCTCGACTGTCTCTCTTATTTTTTCTTTTTCCTTTCTTTTTTTCCCCTCCAGACAGGACAGAAATCCCCGTATTTGTGGAGCTGGCATCGATTTCTGCGGGTGAAAACGACATGGATATTGACAGAGTCAGCTTCTTCCGTGATGCCATGGCTGCTTCCGCCCCCATCGTTTTAGACCTGAGTCCCACAGCTGGGTTTGACCAGTTCTTGGCAGCTCTGTCTTTCATCAGAGAAGCCATCGCGAAAGACAGCAAGCTGCCCAAGAAACTGGTGAGTCTTCAAGTCCCGTGTCCGAAAGTCACTTGGACTCTTGCCGGGAGGCCGAGTCGCTCACGTGTCGGTGTCTGATGACATTTAAGATGGTTTCCCCAGGACATCCGTGTGGGCCTGGCAGGACCTGGGCAAAGGCTGCGCTCTTTTTTGGAGCGGAAGCCTGGTGGAACATCTCAAATGACCTTACACACCCGCGTGGGCAACTGGAGGAGGCCCGGCGGGCGTTGTGAATTAGAGGAAACGAGTTCTGGAGTCTACAGTTCAGGATCACGGAATAGTTGAGGTTGGAAGGGACCTCTGGAGATCGTCTCGCCTAAATTCCCCTCTTAAAATGCGGTCAGGTAGGGCAGGTAGCTCATGGCCGTGTCCGATGGAGTAGTGAGCATCTCCAAGGCTGGAGGACTCCGGAAATCTGTTTCGGAATTTGACAGAAAAGCTTCTGTTTAATAGAATCCCTTACGTTTGTGCCCCAGGCTGTCGCTGAGCCTTGCGCTCTGCTCCCCACCAAAACCAGAGCAGAGAACGAGAGCCTCACCACGTGCCAACGCTCTGCGCTGTTGGGATAGTTCCAGCTCTGGGGCTTTGTCTCCTCAGAAGAAATGGGAAACCTCGTCCTCAGAAGAAACGCTCGCAGAAACCCCACCACCGAGTGTGGGGCCGGGGGAGTGGTGCCCAGTGTCCTTCCAGCTGGTTACTGGGTTTCCCTTTGGTTCTTCTTTTGCAGAAAGACTCCTGTGACAACAGAGAATGGATACAGATGGTTCATGACTCTCATGGCTCTGTGGAGCGTTCTTCAATCTCTCAAGCCAGAAGCATCAACAGAAATGGGATTTTTACCATCTTGGCACCTCCGAAATTCAAGGTAAAGGGTCTCCACGACTGTTTCTTGTCCAGTTGTATTTTTTTAATGCTATTGGGAGAAAAGATCTTTCTCGAGATCAACTTCCGATGAGCGTGCCAGGTTGCCAATAGATCTCCAGTTGGGTTCGCAGCTCGTACCACCATTTTTCTGTTAAAGCTTGAGTGCGTTCAGTGGAAAATTCAGCGGAAAACAGTCTTTCCTTTCCTCCAAAGGAAGCGGTACAAGACATGGAGAGTCCTGATGTGCAGCATTTCAACTCAAAGCTATGTGAAAGGCCACGCGGTGATGCCGGTTGTCTTCTCTACTTTCCAGGCTACGCTGGAGGACTGTGTCTCGTTGAAACTGCTGAATGACAGAGAGGAGAGCGCGTCTCCGGCAGAGCAGAAGGCCAAGAAATACAGTTTGTCTCAGCTCACAGAGCTCCAGAACAAGCTGATGTTGATCGCCACCAAGGTTGAGCAGGGCAGAGAGGAGGCAAACCGTTTCTTGGAGGTACGTCACGCTGCGGCGCCAACATCTGCCTGAAAAAGGGTGGCCGTTGGGCTTGGGATTTTGCTGGGATTATTTCCGGGAGACTCATCCATGACCCGCAGTTCTGGCCTTTCACGAGCAGAAGCGTTGCTCTAGGATAACGCCCGCTTCCCAAGCTACAGGAGTGGGATTCGCTTCCCTAAGGATTGTTCCTCGCTTTTGGTGCCCCACAGCCCATCCGAGACCTTTCATACTTCGCTGTGGAGGGACTCGTAGAATGGTTTGGGTTGGAAAGGAGCTCTGAAGACCTTCCAGTCCATCTCCCCTGCCATGGACAGGGACATCTTTCACTAGATCAGGTTGCTCAAAGCCCCGTCCAACCTGACCTTGAACACTTCCAGTGGTGAGGTATCCGCAACTTCCGTGGGCAACCCGTTCCAGCGTCCCACCGCTCTCGTTGTACAATGTTTCTTCTTTATATCTGATCTAAATCCACCCTCTTTCAGTTTAAAACTGTTGTTCCTTGTCCTGTCGCTACAGGTCTTGGTACAATGTCTCTCTCCGTCTTATAAGCTCTCTTGATGTATTGAGCAGCCACAAGAACATCTCCCCAGAGCCTCTCCAACTGAACAATCCCAATCCTCTCAGCTTTTCTTCACAGCAGAGGTGTTCCAGCCCTCTGATCATTCTTACGTCCCTCCTCTGGACCTGCTCTAACAGGTCCGTGTCTGTCTTAGAATCGTAAAATCATTTCGGTTGGAAAAGACCCGTAAGATCATGGAGTCCAACCGTAACCCTAACACTGCCGAGTCCACCGCGAAGCCATGTCCCGAAGTGCCGCATCTACGCGTCTTTGAAATCCCTCCAGGGATGGTGACTCAACCGCTTCCCTGGGCAGCCTGTTCCAATGCTTGACAACCCTTTCAGGAAAGACTTTTTTTTTCCCCCAATATCCAACCTAAACCTCCCCTGGTGCAACTTGAGGCTGTTTCCTCTCCTCCTATTACTCGTTACTTGGGAGAAGAGACCGACCCCCACCTCGCTACAACCTCCTTTCGGGTAGTTGTAGAGAGCGATAAGGTCTCCTCCCAAAAGCCTCCTTTTCTCTGGGCTAAACAACCCCAGTTCCCTCAGCCGTTCCTCATAAAACTTGTTCTCCAGACTTTTCACCAGCTTCGTTGCTCTTCTTTGGACACGCTCCAGCACCTCAATGTCTTTCTTGTAGTGAGGGGCCCAAAACTGAACGCGTTATCCGGGGTGCGGCCTCACCAGTGCCGAGTACGGCGGGGACGATCGCTTCCCTAGTCCTGCTGGCCACGCTATTTCTGATAGAAGCCAGGATGCCGTTGGCCTTCTTGGCCACCGGGGCACGCTGCCGACTCATATTTTTGTGCTAGGGACCCCAGAGCTGAACGCAGTGGTCCAGGGGGACGTCTCACCAGAGCGGAGTAGAGTCCCGTGGACTTAAGTACCTTCAGGTTCTTCAGGTGGTCTCGTACCTGATCTTCTACGATGGGAGCGACTTCATTCCCCCAGTCTCTGCCGTGAGGTTCGGGGGCTTGAGAGATGTGGGAAGAGAGAGAACCGTTGAAAACTGAGGCAAAAAAGTGAGTATCTCGGTCTTCTCCAGGTCGGTTGACACCAGCTCTCCTGTCTTATTTACCAGGACGATATATTTTCTTTTATCTTCCTTGTCTGTCCAACGTACCTGTAGATGTCCTTCTTGTTAGTCTTCGCATCCCTTGCCAAACTCGGCGCCAATTATGCCTCAGCTTCCCGGATCCCATCCCTAGGTATCCGGGCAGCGTCCCTATATCCTTCCCAGGATACGTGTCCCTGTTTCCACTGCCTGTGCGTTTCCTTCTTGCACTTCAGTTTGAACAGGAGATCCTTACTCAGCCATGCTGGTCTCCTGGGTTCCTTGCCCGATTTCTTACACTTGGCAATCGGGAGCTCTTGCGCTCTAAGAAAAACGTCCTTAAAGAGCTGCCAGCTCTTTTCAGCTCCTTTATCCCCGAGCACAGCGTCCCAGGGGGTCCCGTCCACCACGTCCTTAGACAACCGCAAGTTCGCTCTCCCCAAATTCAGCGTCCTGACTCTGCTCTTCTCCTGGCCCGTATCCCTCAAGACTGCGAATTGCGCCAGGCCGTGACCGCTGCAGCCCAGGCTGCCGCCTGTCGAGATCCCTAATTAGTTCGTCTACGTCTAGTAGCAGCAGGTCTAGTAACGCGTGTCCTCTGGCTGGGCTGTTACCTAGATTAAGGAATTATCCTGGACTCTCTCCGAGAGTCTCCTGCAGTGCTTAACGTCTTGCTGCGCTGCTTTTCCAGCAGATATCAAGGGCATCGAAGTCCCCCAGCAGGATCGGAGCCTGCGAGCGGGATGGTTCCTGTAGTTGAAGTAAGAACGCTTTGGCAGCAGGCTCCTCTTGATCCGGCATCCTCTCGTACGCACCAGCCACGAGGTTTCCTCTCTTGGCTTGGCTGCTAATTTTTACCCAAAAGCTTCCAACTTGTCCTTTTTAGAGCAACGCACCCTAATTCCTTTGAGACGTTTCACGGGTGTTTCCTTGTTGGTTCCTAACGCACTAGCAGCCCCTCACCCTTCTCTGTTGCTCAAAACTCCACCCCCTTCCCTAAGTCTAGTCTAAAGCTTGCCGTAGAGATCTGACCAGTTTGTTGGTGAAGGCCCAGTTGTCCCGCTTGGTCGGGTGAATCCCATCATCTCCCAACAGACCGGGCTTCTCGAAGGGAGATCCGACCTCTCAAAGGTAGGTCCGTGATTGTGGAAGTCCAAACCTTGAGTACGGCCCCAGCCGTGCAGCCACGCGCTCCGGTCTCTTCATCGTCTTCCTTCCCCAGTACGTCCCTGTCTCTCCTGTACTGGGGAGCCTGCAAGCGTACGGATCTCCGGAGGAAAGCGTGACCCGAGCGGTGTTGGGAAGCTGTCGAGAACGTGCTGCGGTACCTGATCCGTTTCCCCGTTGTGTCTTTGGTGTGTTACAGATACTGGAAAGAGTGGAGACGGTTGGAAAGTTGTACCTGGAGCTTCTCAGCGTTGGCAACATCCTCTTCATCGACTGGAAGGCTGACATCTACTGCAACCCCCACCAACGGGTGAAAATCTACACGGAGTTTGGAATTGCTGGGATCCTCGTTCAGAGCACAAGACCCCTCCTGGAGGAGCTGGGCAACCTCTCCGAAGCGATGGAGCGTTGCCTGGCAGAGTGGAAGAAGTACCTGGAGACTCAAAGGGACACCTACTATCATCTCAACCTGTTCACTGCGCACCAGCTCTTCTATTTATGCAGCCAGCTGGCCAGAGTCCAGAAGGGCGTCGTAGAACCGCAGGTGCTCGTCATGCTTTCTGTCATCAAGCATGACATCAAAGAAGAAGATCTCAAAAAAGCCCTGGCGGATGCGCTGATGACTCCTCAGGACTCCGTGGATACCTTGGCGGGAGGCGAGGAGTCGGTTACCTGGCATGACTACATCATTCGTTTTCCCCAGTTCATCAAAAGCTTGGCCGAATCGGGCTACGATGAGTCGGTGACGAAGGCAGCCTTGCAGAGCTGCCTGTCCGACTCGCCCATCACGGAGCAGATGCTCATGGATTTCGCCTTCGAGCAGGGCGACAACAAGGAGTTGGTGGAAGAGCTCAGCCGGTTGTACGAGGAGACGAGGGAAGCCTTTCTGCAGAAGAGACGGAAATTTAAGACCTCCGGGAGCGGAGACGTTGACCAGGTTTCCTTCAGCACCCTGGCACGGGACGAGTTGGCCACCTCCTTTGAGAGCTTGCCGTCTATTTACGACAAGGTGAATCTGCTCTGGGATGCCTACTGTAAGAAATTCACTGGCCTGGTGTCCGATAAATACGTAGGCTTGGATGTTTTTGGGGAGACGCTGAAGCGCTTGGCCGCTCTAGAAAGCACGCGCGTTGAGAGAAGTTTACCCGTAGGCTTTGAAGCGGGAAAACCGCTTCTTGTCATGTGTAAGGAAGAGGAAATGTTACCCAACATGTTATTCGTTTACCAAGACACCGAGACGGCACCTCTCCCGTCGTATGACGAGGTCCTGGTGTGCACACCCGACACGGAGGAGGAAGAGGTGGAGCTGCTTGTCAGGAGAGCTCTTTCCCCAGGTTCCCAAGACCAGAAGATCTACTGTCTGCTGGGCGCTGATCAATTAGTTTATAAAGTTTCCAAAAAACTTGAGTCCCACTTCTTCCGCCTGGTGCAATCTTGCAGCATCCCCAACTACAGATTCATCATCTTCTGCAGCGCCAAAGCTCACAAATCCTATGTGATCACGGCCTTTGATGCCTACAAGGTGACTTTCCCATGCTACTCCAAGACAGAAATCCAAACCTACCTGAAGATGCATCTCAAAGTGCCGAGTGGGACGGCCCCCATCGCTCAAGCCTTCGAAGAGCCCCATCAGCAGAACGTGAAGTTTGTCTTTTCGGAGCGAGCGGGAATGGGTAGGTTTTTTGGGGAGTCGTATTCCGAGTGGTACCTCAAACCGAGGAGGCGAGGTGGCACAGCGTGCTTTTGGGGAGAGGTTTCCTCGTTTTGGTTTGGACGCAGGTGTAGAAGGGTAGATCGATTTGACGGTCATCTTTTCCACTCCTTAGGGAAGTCTCTCTTTGTGGACAACACCATCAGGAAGGTCCGCGCCCAGCTGGGTGGCACGCTACCGCTTCAGAAAACCATTAGGCTGATGGAGTCAGAGATCGATTTCCAGTTCTTCGTCAAGGAGCTCATCTCTATCGGGGAATCCTTGACCGAAATTCAGCCCAGCATCTTCCACATCGATGTGTCTCCAGTGGTGAGTGCCTGGATCTTAAAGCGGACAAGAAGAGGTGGCGAAACACAGAAGACCCTACGCGCAGGGAGGGAGAGGAGGAGGTGGAAACTCAAATCCAGCCCAATCAGAGCAGCGAGCGTGTTTTGGCAGACTTCTGCATCAATTTTAATTTCTTTTTTTCTTTTTTTTTTTTCCCCTGCCAGGTGTCAAAGGGTCTCTACCGGCTGCTGATTGACCTGTGCATCCTGCGGCACATCCAGAGTCCCGACGGCTTGGTCTGGAAATGCAAACCCTCTCACCTTTACTTAATTGAGTACCTGGCAAAAAGGAAAGGCATTAGCAGTACGAGGAAGCAAGAGGTATGTTGGGGCTCTGCGTTAAGGCTGAGCACAAGTAAACCTGCTAAACCCTGATGTCTCCGCTGGAGCGATGCATAATTTAGAGTCTGTCTCTCCAGTGGGGCAATGTCTCGCCTACGTAGAAGCAACCAGGTCAAACACGTCTCTACTCAAAGTGAAATATCAGGCCCGGCACTGAGTTTTGGAGGAAAAAGGAAGCTTTTTCATCCCAATTTTTACTGTAACTTGAACCTCACGCGTGTTTTTAAAGCCACTTTGCCCCTGAGCCGTGCTTTCATTGCCGAAGGTGTGAAATGCAACCCAGATTCACTAGCGGTTGATCATCCATCGGTGGTTCCTCACCGTACCTTGAATATTGACCGAGTTCAGGTCCCTCCGTCTCCAAAAGGATTTAGTGGAACAGGAGAAAGCATAGGAGAAGCTAACAAGATCACCTGACCCGAGACAGGACGCTGGGCAAGACAGACCTTAATGGTTATAGGGATTTCAATCCACATGAAGGCTTGGAGAAATCTTGGCTTTTCTACATTTTTTCCCAACTTGCCGAACCATTTGTGACCAGGGGGAAATCAAAAAAAAAAAAAAAAAAAAAAAAAAAAAAAAAGTGTGTTTGGTGATGCAGGCAAATGTGGGAGGTTGGAGAATGGTTCTCATGTTGATTTGTGTCCTCTTGCTTTTAGATGTCCACTGAAATGGAAGAAAAATTCCTGGATCTTTTTCCTACCGTGGAATGTGTTTCGCCGCTGCGGGTGCTCGATTTGCTGGGAGATCCCAGCTCCGTCCCTCCTGCGGAATTGAGGGAGGAACAGTTTGACCGGGGCAAGCTAAATAGCGAAGTTTTCCAAAGGTCCTACCAATACCTCCACAGATACAAACGAAAGGAAAACCTCGACCATTTCACTTTTGTCCCTGGAAGGATCGAAGGGACAGAGAAAGAATGCCTGGCGTGCTTGATGGAGTTCTGCGGGAGAAGTGACCCCTCCTGGACTGAGCTCAGCAACTTCACGCACTTCTTGAACTTCCAGCTGACAAAGTGCGAGCAATCGGTCTTCTTCAGTCCGGTGCTTGGAGCGGACTTCTCCGGCTTCAGAATGTTCGTCGTCAAGTTCATGGTCGCCATGTCCGAGGACTTTGCCATGCCTTCCCTCAACATGTCTGACGAAAGCGTGCCGAGCGAGGAGGGGAAGGAGACGGACAGTGTTTTGACAGAGTACCAGCTAAGACGCAAGTGGGAGCAGGAGTCTCACCCGTACATAGTCTTCCACGCGGAGGGTGATTCCATGGAGTTTTTGGGTTTCCATATCAACCAGAACTTTGACGCTATTGATGCTTATTCCCGGGCTGTTTTGGCGCCGGCGGTTATAAGCCGGAATTTATACACGATCTTGGCATGCCAGAATGTTCCTTTCAATAAGAAATTTGAAAGCTTACCCAGAACCGAGCAGTTGGAGGCCCTCTGCCGAGTCTTTGGTGTGAAATGCCGGGAAGATCCAGATCCTTCGTACCAGCTGACTCTGGACAACACCATGAAGATGCTGGCTATTCACCTGCGGTTCCAGTGTGGCATCCCCGTGATCATGATGGGCGAAACGGGTTGTGGGAAGACGAAGCTGGTGCAGTTCATGTGCAACCTGCAAAGGGCAGGCAGGAAAGTTCAGAACATGATGGTGGTGCGCGTTCACGGCGGCACCACCACCAGGAGCATCCAGGAGAAGGTGAGGCAGGCCGTGGAGCTGGCACGCACCAACGAGGAAGAGCACAACACGGACACGGTGCTCTTCTTCGACGAAGCCAACACCTCGGAGGCCGTCTTCGCGATCAAAGAGGTGCTGTGTGACCGCAGCGTCAACGGAAGGCGAATTTCCACTGACCGCTTAAAAGTGGTGGCCGCTTGCAACCCTTACAAAAGACACACCAAGGACGCCATTGAGAAACTGGAGAAAGCTGGCTTGGGATACCGGGTCCGGAGCGAAGACACTCCCGAGAAGCTGGGTTACATTCCTTTGCGGCAGTTGGTGTATCGGGTGCAGCCCCTTCCTCCCAGTTTATTGCCTCTGGTCTGGGATTTTGGGGAGCTGAACGAGCAGACGCAAAGCCTGTACATCAGGGAGATCGTGAAGTCCACCGTGGAGACGAAGATCCCTGAGGAAGACCTGGACGTCTTCACCAATGTCATTTCAGCCTCCCAGAAGTTCCTGAGAGAGAGGAAGGACGAATGCAGAGTCGCCAGCCTCCGGGATATAGACCGCTGCATGAAAATAGTGCTCTGGTTTTATGACTTAAGGGACCTGCTTTTCCACCAGATCGATAGGAAGAGGCAGCGCGAGGAGGAAGAGGAGCCGACCTTAAACGACGCGCGAAGGGCTTTGGTCCTGTCGGTAGGGGTCTGCTACTACGTGTCTCTGGAGAGCCGCCGGGAGTACCTGGAGGAGGTTGCGAAATGCTTCTCGGTCCCTGCGTCCCTGCTGCAGCAAGAGATTGAGTTGTGCCAGCAGGTATTTCTCGATAACCTCTCCGTTCCGAAGGCGACAGCCTGCAACAACGCTCTGAGGGAGAACATCTTCATGATGGTTGTCTGCATGGACCTCCGGGTGCCGCTCTTTCTGGTCGGGAAGCCGGGAAGCTCCAAATCTCTCTCTAAAACCATTGCTGTAGATGCCATGGAAGGCACGTTGTCCAGAAGCCCCTTGTTCAAAAGATGCAAAGAGGTCCAGCTGGTCTCCTTCCAGTGCAGCCCCCATTCAAAACCGGAAGGCATCATCTCCACTTTCCGACAATGCGCTCAGTTCCAGAAGGGCAAGAACCTGAATGAGTTTGCGTCCGTAGTCCTGCTGGACGAGATCGGTCTCGCAGAAGACTCGCCCGATATGCCACTGAAGACGCTGCATCCTCTTCTGGAAGACGGATGCGTTGATGACGAGAATCCGGAGGCTTACAAGAAGGTTGGCTTTGTGGGCATCTCCAACTGGGCCTTGGACCCTGCCAAAATGAACAGGGGCCTCCTCGTCTTTCGGACTGAACCTAGCAGGGAAGAGCTGGTCAAGACTGCCAAAGGCATCTGTGCTGACCAACCTCACCTTGAAAGAATCGAGCATTTGTTCCCCATTCTGGCAAACTTCTACTGCAACGTGCTGAAAACACAGAAAACTGAGTTCTTCGGGCTTCGGGACTTCTACAGCTTAATCAAAATGGTTGCGTCCTACATGCAGAACTCGAAGCACGGCACTCAAGAGCAGCTCCTCGTAAAGGCCATCCAGAGAAACTTTGGAGGCTCCCAAGATATCCATCCTCTGGAAATCTTCCGTAACTGCACCAGCGAGGTACGTCTTACCAATGCCAGGGAAACCAGCTGCATCCGTCTGCTGGAGGAAAACATGGACAAACAGCAAGCGGGATTCATGTCGCGTTACCTCCTGTTGATAACGACCAACAACGCCGCCTTTCAGATCATCCAGATGATGCGGCTTATCGACACCGGCAACTGCGACATTATATTTGGCTCCGGCTTCCCGCGGGACCAGGATTATTCCCAGGTGTGCCGCTCTGTGAACAGGGTGAAAATTTGCATGGAGATAGGCAGGCCCGTTGTCCTCCTCAACATACAGAACCTTTATGAGAGCCTTTATGATATGCTCAATCAATGCTTCGTCAGCCTGGGCGACAATTACTACGTCGACCTGGGCCTCGGCACTCATAGGGTGAAGAGCCGCGTGAAGGAGGAATTCCGGGTGATCGTTATAGAGGAGAAGAAAGTGGTCTACACGCAGTTCCCCACCCCTCTGCTGAGCCGTCTGGAGAAACATTGCTTGGACATGAACACCATCCTCGACTGGCAACAGCGAGACCTGAAGCAGGACCTGGAGAGATGGGCCGGTCAGTTTGTCCGTATCGAGAACGCGGATTCGTCCGTGCTCTGGTCCCGCGCGCTCGCTCCCAAGGAACACGACGTGTTCGTCGGCTTCAGCGACGACACGTCCGCCACCGTCGCGCTGGAGAGCTCCCGGCGAGCCCGCTGCAGCGGCTACGATCGCTACGGGGAGGAGATCCTCTCCGCTGCCAAGAGCAAACTGGTGGAGTGTGCCACTCCCGACTCCATCTTGCGCCTTAAATACTCTGATCTGGAGGACGCTGAGCGGTTCCAGGACCTGTATTTCATCGAGCAGAGGCACAACAGCCTGGCCAGCCTCTTGTGCGAGAGGATGAACCGACACAAGAAGAAAGGGAACGCCGCCGGGCTGTGCCTGCAGGTACTCGCGCTTGGCTGTAGAGCACCCAAGGGTGCTGTTTGTTTTCCTAGGGAGCGGGGTGGCTCCGTCATCTTGGTTAGACCAGGACGAGGATGGGCTTACGTCCACCCTCTTTGCCTCCGTGGTCATCTGCAGCCAGGGTAGACCCTGCCCTTCCTCGGGAGGCAGACGGGATCTGCTCGGCTCTGGCTCGGGCCGAGATGCTCGAGGCACCTTCCAGTTGCCTGTAGATGAGCACCAAGCACCGGTGGAGAAGTCCTGGAGGATCCCACCTGTTGGAGGCAGCAGGACAGCCGGTTTTGATTTCCCTTTTTTACCGCAGGTTTCTACCCATGCCAGGCTGCTAAACCAGAAGGATTTAGAAGTGCTGAGGAAGGCGCTCAAGCTCCCCGGTACAATCCACTGCCTCTTCCTGAGCCAGTTTGACACCGAACATGCTTTCCGCCAGGACCTCAGGTGGGCTCTGCTATTTCTTTTCTTTAACCTTCCAGGTGATTTCCACCTCTCACAGTGCTGTGGGGTGAGACCTTTCTAGGAGAAAGCATTGAAGAGGCCGTTTTGTTGCAGGAGTTTCTTCGGAGAGCCGCAAGAAGCGAGATTGCTCCTTGTTCAGTTTCATTTCGATGAGCCGCAGAGCAGCAAAAGGCTCCTGGCGTGTGCCAAGTAAGCAGCTTGCCTTTGTCCTTCGCCCTCCTCCTCCGTCGTCCTCCGTCATCCTCCTCTCTCCTTCCTTCTTCCAGGCACACCATACTTCTCTGAAACCTGTGCTGCCTTTTGGCTTTTTTTTTTTTTTTTTCTTTTTTTTTTCCTCCCCCCCCTCTAAGACTTGAACTGGGCTGTGCTCTGGACTCGATTGTCTCATTTGCAGCTGCGGTTGTAGCAGATCGTACCAACAACGGCTAGAAAGAAAGTCGTCTTGGGGTGGCATCCCCCCAAGAAAGCAGATTCAGATGACTACGGCCATTGGTAGGGAGGGAGATTAACCTCCGGAAGGGCTCACAGAGGGAGAAGGCGCAGTCGTTGCTTGGAGAGATAAGTCAAACGAGTCTGGAATTAACCAGCTCTGACTTTCTGGTGGTGTTTCCAGGTACTGCATCACAGACGAGCGGAGGAGATCAGCCAGCCCCCATCTGTTGCATGTCGTGCTGATCACTAAAGTCCCGCGGGTCCTGGGAGGGTGCAGCTACCTGGCTTTTGACAGCGGTAAGCTCACGCTCGCTATTTTGGGTGGGGAGAAGAGCGGGAGGGGAAGATGAAGATGTGCTGTGAAAAGATGCGAAGTGGCGGATCTTCCACCTCTTGCCGTTTTCCTGCCCGGGTTGGCCGGTCAATCCGAGCAGCCAAGCTCACCGGTTTTCCAAATGGCTGATGCACCAAAAGAGAGCGGGTGGACTCATCCGTCCTCTTGCCTTTCCAGGCGAGTGGAAGTCCATCCACTTGGATGACCTGATGCCCCCAGAGAACTTTAAGGCCAATCTCGGCCACCTCTCCAAAATGACCATTGCCGAGATTTTCCTGAGCGGCTCCCTGCAGCAGCATCTCCCAGCAGGTAAGAACTCTCTCACCGTAAACCCACCGTCTCCCCACTGCTCTCCCTTCGAGAAACCCACTGCCCCATCCTCCGATGTCCCACAAGTCAACTCTGGGTGGCTTCTTGAATCCACGTTCTTGGTTGGAGGTGTCCGGCCAATTGCTCCCCAAGCCCGAGGGTCTCGTGTCATCAAGAAGCTGATACCAAGCGGTTGGGTAGCTTCCACCCCGTGCTGCTTTATTTCTCCCTGTTGATTGCCAAGGCGCTCCTGACGCCTCCCGTGGATGGAAGTATCTCTTGTTGGGGCTTTAACAGCTGAGTTGTGTGGTTGATTGTGATTTCAGGTTCTCCGGAGGATTCCGCTGCCCTGGGGAGCCTCACCATGTCAGGTCTTTACCCGGAGGAAAATGTATGTGGTTTTTTTTGTTTTTTTTTTTTTTCTTTTTTTTCTCCTCATTTTAGTCGCTTGTCGTTGTGCAAGAACTGGCTTTGGGTATCAACAGACGTTTTGGGATCTGCTTTTGAAGGTCCTTGCTTGGGCTGGTACCTTGTCACAGGAAAGAATTAGCTGCAGGTCTTCCTGGGTCACAGCGTTGTGAGGTTGAAGTAGGGTGGTGGTCTCCCAGCCCCACTGTGAGCGACTGGCGAAAGACCAGGAGCCTTTTGTCACCATCAACAAAGCCGTGTCCCTTACCGGGGGACGTCAGCAGCGCTCTGTGCCCCGAGGACTGACTTAACCAGGGTTTGTTGGGATGGCGAGACGGGTACGGACCTTGGAGCTCACTGTGCTAAGTTCTGGAGAAGATGATATCCCGGGACAAGCGTCCCCAGGCAAACGAGAGCAAAGTAGCGTCAAGCAAGCAACTCACCTCCGGTCTTTTCCAGCCACAGCTCCTCGACGTGGACGCAATGATCAAAGGGAGCATCCAGAAGGCCGTGATCCAGCTGGAGGACAAGAAGGACAACAGCCGGCGTGCAACGGAGAGAATCAAGATCCTTCACAACTTGCTTTTCCACAGTCAGAGTAGCGGTAGGTGTGAGTAGAGAGAACTAGAAGCGGCTCCTTCTTGCGCGTTGCAAGGTGTGTGGCTGGAAGAAGACAACCAAGAGGTTAAGAGCCAGTTCTGGTGTCCTTCAAACCCATCGTGGGTGGAGAAGCACCTAGGAGACGGAGGGTGAGGTTGCGTGGGACCTCCCTCACCTCCCTGCGCAGTCCCTCACGTGCGTGATCGGAATCTGTGCTAAACCCCAAAGCTTTGCTGCAGACCTTGGTAGATGATCCCAGACAGATGTCACTTCCCAGTGGAAGCTGATTTCTGCGTAGGACTGATAAAAAATTATTAGGTGGTGTGATTTTTTGAGTGGAAAACTGGCAACCAAAATCCCTTGTAGGTTTTTGATGGCGTCTCCTACTTGGAGATGAGCGCCGGGAGGGTTTTAACCAGCGCCGTTTTGTGATTAGTTTCCAGCCACTTTATGAACATCCTGAAGAAGAGAATTTGTTACCTCCTACAAGAGCGAGAGAAACCGATCCACGAGCCAAGGGGATGGGTTTTCCGCCGGGCTCTTTCTACCAGCTTCATCCTGGAAGACACATCGTTCAGGTAGTGCTGGCTGTGGGCCACCTTCCTAATGTCAAGTAGTTCTGTTCCTAGAATGGCTCCGTGTGAAGCGCGAGGCACCTTGCTTAAACACCAAGACATGACAACCGAGAAGCGTCTAAATACGTGGGGGTTTTTACCAGCCTAGAACAAGGAAGGGGCTTGCAGAAAGGCCATAGTCGGTCTCAAAAGCAAAAAATTAATTAAGAGCACTGTCGATTTTGAGGAAGCTTCTTTTGGAAGGGCTTTTCTGGAAGCAAAACAACGTTGGTTGACTGTGAGATAGGCGAGGACGGTTAGTCTCAAGCCTGGACGTCCACGTTTGGCATCTTCAGAAGCGGTTGGGTTGTTTTGGTTGACTGGTGGGTCTTCAAGACCGATGCTGTCCCCTGGGCAGAGGAGGGTTTCTTGGTGGGAGGCCAGGGAAGCGATGCGACGAGCTGCGTCACCTCCTTTTTCAGGCAAGCGCTCTGGATGTACCTGGAAGACGTTGTGGCGAACGTCTTTGCCCAAATTCTTGCCGTGGTGGATGCCAACAACAACCTGGATCACATCTCTCAAGGCGCTCCGCTCGCGGAACTGTGGCTCCAGATGTTCCAAGAAGAAACAGTCCTAAAAATTAAATACACCAGCAAGTAAGAGATGGGGTGTAAATGTACAGTGAAGTGGTTTTCCTTAGGAGAGTAAAAGCTGGTGTTAGTAGTGAAACAGTAGCTCGTGCTTGAGGTGCAGATGTTTATAACCTAGCCACGGAAGGTCTTGGATGTCAAGCTACTGGCACCAAAACTTCCCTGTTGTTTTAAGCTGTCAGCAGAATTGGCTCCTTCCTTGCTCTTGCCCAGTTTTCCCTGACTTTCCTGCCAAATTTCTCTCCGGGTTTCTGAACTTTAAAGAGAACACGTATCAGTGGGAGTTGGGAACTTCTCTGAGGTGGTCCGCCTCTGGACGCCTACGGTCTGTTGCGCAATTTAACGCTTCTTTCTGTGCTGTTTGAATTCAAGGCCGGCAGATGCTAAGATTTCCGTGTTGTCCATGACAGAAGACCCCAACGCCTCTCTCTTCTGCCGGTTCCCATTCAGTTGGGTTTTGAAAGCCTACCTGGATGACGTATGGGAGAAGGTCTATCATATGAAAGGTAACATCAGACCTTCCAGGGGGAGTTTTAACCTAACGAAGCTGCCAAAAATCTGCATCCTTAGTAGGAGGAACCCATGGGGGCTGTGTTCCTCGCTCAGATGGCCCAGAACTGTGTTGTGCGTCTCTTCTGCATTATATCTATGTTGTATATATAGGTATCGTTCCGATATATAGGTATCGTTCCGATATATGTCATTTGGATATATATTATGTCATTCCGATATATATTATATCATTGCAATGGAGGCATTCTGCCTCTTCACCCGTGGCCTTGCACTTGGCCACACGACCACCTGGGTCTTAACGAGGAGCTCCCGTTTTCCGCTAAGCAGCCCTAACTCTCTTGGCTGTCCCTTCTAGATAAGCCCAAGAAGCCAACGAAGGAAGTGGTCAGGTTCTACCAAACCTTCATCAAGAACGTCTTGATGCCAGACGGCAGCGATCTAGACATGCTACGCCGCTACACCGACGACTTTCTCAGGATGGCTTTTCCTCGACAAGATCTCTCTGTCTATGAGGTGAGTAGGGTTAGGTAGAGCACTGTCTTCAACTGGCGTTGGCTTTGGCCCTAGTCCTATCCTTCCGGGCCAAATCTGATGTTTTGATAAACCCTCCCTTGTGCTACTCCTCAACTGTTGTGAACGTTCAGTCTTAATTCCACCTCGAGAACTATTTTTGATGAGGAAACTTCATACGGGATACAACAGCAATGCTGAGCATCCCGCCTTAGTCCCCTTGCTCTTCGCTTTGAGCGGAAATAACGCCTTTTATTTTACCTGCAGATTCTCTCGAAGGTTTTCCTCGCCAACGCAGCACGACTCTGCTCCTCCGTGGGCGGGGGGGAGATGGCCTTTTCCCCGGTTTGGCTTCACATAGAATATTTCTACCTCCGAGACGATTATCAGCTCTTCGTTGACATAGCAAAAAGCAACGACACCGTCGTAGGCGAGTTGCAGGCAATGTACGAGAAGACGACCCCAGAAATGGTGAGGAAAGAGCTGCGTTTGCCCTCTAACCCTTCGCCTACGGCACTTGAGCATGGTGGTCTTCACGACTTCCATCATTTAATTACGTACTGTGTAATTAGTAAGAAGTCCTCGTGTTTGTGTCAGTCTGGGTATCCCGTTGAAGTGAAGACACTTTGACCCTCGAGGTGGGTGGGATTCGTTGTGTCGTGCTTCAGTGGTGGGCTCCAGCTCCTTAGCTTGCCCCATCCGTGTGGAGATGTCCGCATCCCTCTGAAGGCGCTTACTGCTTCGAGCAGCAAGCTAAGGTTTTTCGAGAACTCCCCGTGGTGATTCCAAGATCCTTCTTTCTCCAGGGCGCGGTTAGGCTCATTAAAGCCCTTCCTGGTTTACAGGTGCCACGACTTCACCCGTAAAAGTCCATTTCTTTCTAACGTAGCCCTGACAACTACTCCAAAAGCTATACCAGCATCTAGTCATGCGGTGTCCCTTCCCTCTGTGCCACCCACCAGCGAGGTCAGTTCTTTACCTCGACTCTTTTTCTCTCTCTTCGCAAATGTCATTTCAGTTTGTCACTCTTGATGCTTTGAACATTCTCCTGAAGAAAGTGCAGCCCTCTGAAAATGGACTTCTGCCCTTTGATGCCTGCATAGCGTGGCTCGAAAGCGTCAAGTCCATCAAGCCCTGGGTGGAGTGGATCAGTCTGGACAACTACCAGCTTCAGTTCTACCAGAAGAAGAAGGAACTCCTAGACAGCGTGTTGTAAGTTCGGTCGCTCTCTGTTGACGGTAGCGCAAGCAAACTTCTTGACGTCTGTAGGTCAGGTGAACTGAAGCCACCCTCCTCTTGGGGAGCCGGAGTCACAAATCCTCCAACTGTCCGCTCCTTCCTGGTCCTTCCTCGTTATCACAAACATGGTGGCAAAGTGGCTCCAAAAAAAGAGTGGTGGATGTTTCACCCTCATCAAATTGCTTTAGTTCTGGTGGAATTTCTCCTTGCACGCTTGACGGCGCCAGAATGTTTTCTGGAGCGGGACAAGCGGGTCTCTCCAGAGACAACGCCCAGAAATGGGCTGGCGTTTTCAGTTTCGCCCAAGGTTCGTTGAAACAAGCGGCGTAGGCAGGACCATGCCGTATCTTTCTCCCTCTAATGCAATCTCAGGAGGTCTTGTGTCCTCGAGTGACCACACACGACCCGGGATGAGTCACAGATCGGCATCCTTTGGGGTGTGTGTTTTACAGACATCGCTGGACCTGCACCAACATCGTCTACATGTTGATTGACCACCTGCTGCACAACGAGACACAAATAGAGGAGAAACTCCTGAGGCTGGTGGTGAAGCAGTTCATCTTCCTCTGGAACGTAGGTGTTTCCTGGGGCAGCTCCTGGCTGCGAAGCTTGGGAGGGCTCTTCTTTTCCAGGAGACGTCTGATCCCAGCTGTAGGGAGGGCTTAGGAGTGGGAGAAGGCTGGAAACGCCATCCAAGGGACAAACGCTACTTGGATTCAGAATCCAAAACGAGGATTCGGAATCAAGGAAGGCTTCCTTCAGAATTTAAAGGGTTGATGCCGGTCGCTTACCCTCAGTGGTCCGGGGAGAGACATCCATACTTGGATCTGCTTAATTCTGCCGTCTAACCCCGTGTCCCTGCAGCACTGACATCCCATAATGTTTGTCCTCCGCGTACCAGAGAGGTGTCTCTGCTGAACTCGCGCCGTGTGTTTTGCCTTTTTGCAGCGCCTCTACGCGAGCCAGCGATTTGAGCCGGGGAAGACTTTTGATTTGGTGACAAAAGTGCTGAAGAAATGCAACGAGAACGCTGATGTTGTGTATCTGGTGTAAGTCCGAGCTGAAAAAAAGTTGACTTTGGGGTCCTTCTCCATCGACGCGACGTTTGTAAAGGGTGGGGGAAATACGTCAGCGCTCGGGGTGGGCCTCGTTGGGCCAAAGGGAGGCCACGCTGCCGAAGCCGAGAGGCGAGAGCCTGTCTTGGAGGTGACGAATCGTCTCTGGAGGAACTTCTCGTAGGTGTGCTGCCAAAGAAACCCGCTCCCCTGAGCGCCCAGGCTCTCCATCCCCTTCACCCAGCCGTCCTCACCACGGACCGTTGCCTCTCCGAGACGGGATGGTCCTCAGGCAGCTTAGAAGCTGCTGGTTCTTGAAGCGGTGGTGGGTCACCCTGGCTCTCTGCTTCTCTGCTCTCTAGGCTAGGCAAAAACGCGTCCGTCCAGCTTCGTCCCCGCCCCAGGGTGTACGTTAGGCAGGAGCCGGCCCGCGCTCCTCCTCAAATCTGGCAGCGGCGCTGAACTGCTGCTTCTTTTGGTGGTATCTCTCAGGAAGGGTGTGAAGGAATGCAAGAGCTGCCTGCGGGAGATCACAGACCCGGCCGAGCTGCCCTGCAGCCACATCTTCTGCGCTCGCTGCATCCTGGAGTGGACGAACAAGCAGTGCAAGATCTGCAAGGAGGAATTCCCGGAGGATTACACACCCACGGCTTCAGAGGCCACAAGGTATCCCAGCGCTGGCAAAAACCTGCCTGTATCCCGTGTCTTCGTGTTAAATATTGGGACAGAAGATGCTGGTGCCTGAACAAATGGCCATCTTGTCTCCCTGGTTTTGCTCCTGGGCTCAGCAGAGAGAGGGACGTTGTTTCTTTTCCTTGGTTGGAGGTTGACCACGAGTCTTGGTTTTCTTCTTCCCTCCAGGGAAGCTGTCGCCTGTCACAACAAATTCAGGAGGAAGTGCAATTCCTTCTTCGTTGAGTTCATCGCCATGTACTTTTTGGGAGACAGAGAGCCACCGTCTGCCGAAATCATTCAGCGACTGATACAGTTTGTGGCTTGCAAACCCAGCCCCGAGCATCAGGCGGGGAAAAGGGGTAAAAGAGCTTGATTCCGCTCTACCCGGGTCCGGCCGCGCGCTCTTGGAAGTCAAATAACGGATGTCGTTCCTCCTTCCTAGTGTACAAGCCGAAAAGCGAGTTGTCGCCCTTCGAAGAGTGCATGGACACTAGTCCTACCGTCCAGTCCTCCCTCCTGAAGCTGCTGCTGCGATGCGGGTCAGCCCTGAGGTTGCTCCCAAAACCCCGCTGCCGAACCCCTCGGCTACGCGGAGGCTGATGCTCTGTGTCCTTTTCCGCCCTAGGTTCAACAACGTCAAGGTTCACTTGGAAGAATACCTGTCCCAGATGGAGGAGAAGATAATATCCAACCAAAGTAACATGGACCATTTCTACTTCATGGTGGTGCACTGTCTGGAGGTAAGTGCCTGTTGGGACGCGCTGAGAATCCCAAGGAACACCGTAACGTGGAGCCACCACCCCGGCTAAAACCGATTAATCACGTTAATTACCCCCTCTCCACATATTTTTATGGATGAGGAACCGAAGGAGGAGCTCACCTTAAAGATGAGGAGAAGGCACAAGGAAGGAGGAGGAGCTGCTCAGTTATAACACACCTTCAGGCCCTTAAAAATCGTCTCTCTCTCTCTCGAGCAGGATTTTATGTATCCATCTTCTGAAGAAGACGTCAGCCAGCTTGCTGAAAACTGCCTCTCCACCGCAGACCTATCTGCTTTCTGCGAGCCCGAGGTCCCAAGAATTAACACCCTCCAGTTCATCGCTCAGCTCCGGCTCTCCATCAGCCACGTGGCTGCTCTGCTTGGCAGACAAGTGCTTTCCGGTGAGTTCTTTTGCTTAGCGTAGCGTGAGAGCTGTGCCTACCCCTAAGCAGGTCTAGAACAAGCCCCCAAAAGGTCTAGCCTTGGAGGTTTTTGCTGGAAAATGACTGTTTTTATGAAAATTGAAGTTGTTTTGGACAAACGTCCCAGCTCTTCAGTCCCCAGACTCGCTGCGTTCTCCCTAGTATTTCCCGACGTATTAAGGGACCCTCTGTACGTTGGCTTGAAGCCATGCTTCAACCTGTTGGGGAGAAGATCCTGCTGCACCCTAGATCCTACCACAGCCTGAAGAGCTGTAGGGGCTGCGTTGGTGAAGGACGTGCCGCCACTGGGGACTGGGCGTAACGAGAAACCTGCTTTCCAGCTGCAGATCCCAACGCACCCGCCGCCGAGGGGAACGAGAAAGAGCAAGAGCTGGTGAACGCGATGAAGCGGCTGGTTGCGAAGGCTCCGACTCCGTGGCCTCAGGTGTTCCTCATCAGGAATCTCTGTGACATCTGTGGGCTCAGCTCCATGTGGAAGATCCTCCGGGCGGAGAATTGGATTTTACCCCAAGGGGTAGAAATTTCGCAGGTGGGTTATTTCTGAAGAGCCTTGTGCCGAAGCAGAGCTGAGGGGGTGGGATTTGCCGAGCTCGAGCCCTGTAAAATGGACTCGTGGGGCTCCCTTCCAGCTGAGGAGAACGACAGCCCCTCGTAGGGTGCAGTCAACTTCCTCTTCTTCCACTTGCTTCTTGGGATAACAATGAGCATCGGTATTTTTCAGGACAGAAGCACCTGGTCAAATACAACACAGATGTTTTCGGTGCTGGACAAAGCCCGAAACCAGCTAAAAAGCAAAGATTCCACAGAAAACCAGAGCCTGACTGTGAGTATTGGTTGTATCTCCAACAGGAGGTTTCCACGGGTTTCGGTCTGGAACCGTTGTTGGTTGGTCTGGAACCGTTGTTGGTTGGTCTGGAACCGTTGTTGGTTGGTCTGGAACCGTTGGTTGGTCTGGAACCGCCGTTGGTCGGTCTGGAACCGTTGGTTGGTCTGGAACCTCCTGGAAACAGGAGGTTTCATCTGCGTTGATGGAGAGCTGCGGCAGCTCTCTGCTGCCGGGGGACACAAACGGGACTTTGCGTGGACGCTGAAACTCGGCGGGGAAGCCAGAAGACCCCTCGCGGGGAGGTGCCGCGCTGCTTGCCTTTGCTTACGTCTTGTTTTGTTCGACTTTTGTAGTCTGTCCTGAGACAAATGGAGAAAATCCTCCAGTTGCCATCCGTCCCAGATGAGCTGCTGGAAGACAAACTGAGGAAGATCGTGGATGCGTTGGGTGACAGCGAAGACCCAGGCCTGCTGGAGCTGGTCTTCCACGCCGCGCTCGTTCTGGTCTTGTTCCCGAGCCGCATCACTCGCCTCTTCAGGAACATCTGCTTCAAGCCTGACGTGGTGAAGGTGAGTCGCGAGGCCGAGGCGCGCAGCGCCCTCCAACCCGCTGTCCTGGTGCAATATTTCCCGGCAGACAGGCTTTGTTTTGGTCAGCTCGTTGTCCTGTAGATCGTTTTTTCCCTCTTCCTCCTCGTTCCTTGCGCTGAGAAGTAACTGCGACCATCCGTCCCGGTCTCTACTTCAAAGGTGGATGAGATGGATGGTTTACGGGAGATGCCCGTCTCTCTGCTGACTCCAGGGGTGCTGGGGGCCTGGCGGAGCTTCGTTGGCGGGGATTAGGCGGTTTGAAGCCCAACCCGAGCGTCCTCCTTCTGCCAAAGGTCTTCCATCACTCAAGATGATGGTGGAGACGCTCGTTCCGGAGCTGGGCTTCCCCTCGGGCCTGTCCGTTCATGAGGGTCTGTCCGTGCACGAGTTGTTCCTGTTATTTGAGGGCTGCAGGAAGCAACCAGGACATCGTGCTGCTTTTCCTGGAAGCGAAGTTTTCTTGGAGGTTTTGTGGAACCTCTGGATCCTCCCCCTTCCCATCGAGGCCATGTTTGGCCCGTGGTGTATTCAGTTCCGGAATCAAAACTCATAAATAATTGGGGACTTCGCTCACGTCTGGTCATTTCAGCCTCACGTCTCCCTGTCTGATGGACCTTGCTCCCCCACGTGGTCCCCATTCCCTCACCAGAAGTTTCTCCCTGATGACAGCGGCCGTGCGGGAGGACCCTTCCTCCCCGCTCCTTGTGTTAGAAGCAGAACCGCTCCTCAGATCGGTGGGAAGCGAGCTAGGACGATGGGTTACCCCACGCCTCCTTTTCTATTGCCTTTCCTTTCCAAGGGCTCCTACCTTCCCACCATGCCTGGAGACCTGCTTTTTGATGAGGGGAACTGGAAAATCAGTGCATCGGAAAAGATTTGGAGTAAGTACTGGGGGAATCTTGCTGCTCCTGTGTGTGTAGGGGATCCGTCAGCAACTGATCGGCCAGGGGGGACGGAGGGAAGGGATTAAAGACTCCTGAAGGCCGTCTCTGTCCTTCCGTTGAGTCCTTCATGGTCTTCACCTGGGTGGAGCAAGTTCTGGGTCCCTTTTTGACAAGCTCTGTGAGAGGCACGTGGTCGGGCTGGATGTCGGGAGATGGGAGCCAGGCCCGTCGCCCTCTTGGAGAGCTTCTGGCCACGTTCCCATCGCGGAGGTCGCTGTGGGAGGTGACTGACGGACCGTATCCTCTTTTCACACGTAGCTTGTCAGTGCGGCTCGTACTGGATCGTCACCAACGTAAGTGTCTCCTCGTGGCTGACGGCCTTTGCAGCTCTGTCTCGCGCTTCTCGATGCTTCTCCTGTCACCTCCGTGGGAAAAAGCCAGGCTTGGGATGAGCTTCTCGGCTCTTCTCCTGGCTCCCAGAGCTGCCCGTCCCCTTTGCGCCGTCTTGAAACGCGTCTCGGCCTCTTGGCTGGCTGTTTCTACCGGGGTGGTCTCCACAGACGCTCCTCCTGCCGCCCTGCTCCCCTCCGAACGTGGACTCCAGCGTCACCGCTCTCTCGAGTGGTCCTTTAGCTGCAAGAGCAGCTGCAAGGCTCAGAAGCCACGTGGGTTCTTCTCCAAGCCGGTTGGGTTCATCTCCCAGCGAGGTGCTAGGCTAAACGGAGCTGGGATTCGTGTCTCCCTGCGGGAGCGGTGGAGCGGAGCGGGTGCTTCCAGCCCTTCGTTAGTCTCACCCCCCTCCCCCAAATTGATGCCTGGACGTGTCCTTCTGGCTGTAGGAGGAACCTGGTTGGTCTGGAGATGTTTGCTCGTAGGCAGGCGTCTCCTCCTGCCGCCTCTCGTTAGCCGTTGCAATGCCCTCGTGTAGAAAACCAGGTTGGAGGACGTGGAAACCACCTGGGTGCCCTCAGCTTTTGCTAGGTGCCTTCAGCGCCCGGCTGAGCTCCCAACCTTCTCTCTCCCTCCCTCCTCGTGTGTCCAAACGCAGTGTGGGCTTCCCATGGAAATGAAGAAATGTAAATGCGGTGCTGTCGTCGGCGGAACTAGCCACTCACCTAAGGCAGGCTTCACGCAGAAGAAAATGTAAGTCAACCCTCCCGGCTCCAAAGCCCCAGAGGGCTTCGCCCGTCCACCTAACCCTCCCGCAGAGCCACGGGCACGGGGAAAATGCCGTGGTTGGCCAAAACAAAGGTCTCTGCGTCCCGCGGTCCCATCGTGGGACCTAGGAAAAGACGTGGTGGGTAATTGCTCGTTCCGAATGCAGCACCGAGGACAAAACGGAGAAAGGGTACGTCCTGGAGAGCCCCGTCTTGCGGAAAAACGAGCTGGAGCGGTGCCTGTCTCCCGCCTGCGTCGGTCTCGCGAGAGCTCTGCTCCATTCGTCCTTCCTGCTGGGGATCCACGCGGACCAACGGGTGAGCCGCCCCCACGCCGTGAGGAGCCTTCAGCCTAGCTTGGGAGGAGACGTTCCTGAGAGCCTAACGGAGGAACCCGCTCCATCTTCCAGGCGATTCGAGACCTGATGAAAGAGCAACCGGAGGATGTGGAAGAGTTCTTCTGGGGCCACCTTCGGAAAGACGTGGCGTGCCTGGCAGAAGCCCTCGGCAGGAACACGGAGGACGCCGTGTTGACTGTCCATCTGTTTCTACAGCACCTGAGCAACGGCGGCCTAGCAGGTAGAGAGATGCTGGGAAGCTCCGGGAGGTCACCAGCGGGCTTGCGGCGGTCAGGTTTTAACCGGGACTAGCGTCATTGGTTCCTTCTTCCCGGGACAGTCTCCATCCCGGGAAACCGGTGAGAAGACAGGGAGGACCGTGAGCTCATTCAAAGCGCTCGGGCCAGACCAGCTTGAGGGCATGAGGAGCTTGGGAGATAGTTTGCTCCGAGGAGGCATCCGTTGAGGAGCTTGGGAGATAGTTTGCTCCGAGGAGGCATCCGTTGAGGAGCTTGGGAGATAGTTTGCTCCGAGGAGGCGTCCGTGTCATCCCTTCCGCTCTCGCTTCCTCTTATTTCTCCATCTTCTTACTCCTCGCCCTCAAGAAACCCAGCAAAGCTCTGGGCAGACCCCAGGGTCTACAGGGTAAAAGCTCACCTCTTTCTTTGTGTCTTCGACAGATGAGAGCGCAGCCTTGAGCATCCTGCGTGAGAAAAAGGACCGAGAAGAATGGGAAACCTCCTTCAAAGCCCTGGCTCAGCCCTTCTTCCAGGTACGCCTGCGCCCAGCTGCTGCTCGCGGGTGTCGCGTACCCAAAGCGCCGCTCTGCCGGCGGTCGCGTCCGTGTCCAGGGATATCTGCTGAGCTCAGGGCGTTCCCACACGGAAGAAAAAGAGGTTTGTCCCCTCTCCTTTGAACTGGGACCCTGTGCTGGTGTGGTCTCCTGCTCTGCTCCTGCAGACGGGCGGCTTTTGGGATGCTTTTTATATGCCAATTCAGATCCTCCTTGGAAAACGGATGGGTTTCTTGCCTTGGAGAAAATCACCTGTGGGTTTCTCCCCAGGCAGTTCTCTTCTTGTCCCTGTGGTGGCAAGTTCTCACCGCGCCGCCCGCTTCTCCAGAGCCCTCGTTGCTTTTTTTTTTTTTTTTTGCCTTAAGACCCCGTGAATCCCCTCAGGCTGCTTGGGTAACCAGGGGTGGCTCCTAATGACCCTTGGGTTCTTGCAGGAATTGGAGCAGACTCTTAATTCTGTCAAGGAGCAGAGGATGAACGAAGGTCCCCATGGCTCCAGCGTCCTCCTGAAAATAGCTTACGGCCAGACACCACCTTTCCAAGACCTGCCAAGGCAGGGGTTGATCAACCAGCCCTGCATGTGGAGATTTGAACAGAAGGTGACCATCCAGACCCTGATGCATTTCCTGCAGCAGGAAGATAGAGGAGGCGCTGGAAATCCATACCCCATTCTACTGGAGATCCTGTCGAAGGTTAGCTGTGGGAACATCCCCTCTACACCAAAGCAGATGCGGTAAATTCAGCCTGGTTGGCGTCCGTGAGGCACCGGGGTAACCTTTTTTCCGCCCCCCGTGTTTCTTTGGAGCATCCAAGCAAGACAAGGTCCTCCTCCAGAATATTTCGCAGCGCCAGCTGGGATCCCAGTCCCTTGAATCACGCTGAATTTTCTCTTCCAGCTGGAGAACATCTCCCATGTCCGACACCTGCCCGACATTTTCCGTCTGCAGAACGCCCTGATCCACTTCTTCCAAAACAGCCACAAAGGGGAAAAGTACACAGTCCGGCAATTCCTGGACCAGCCTGAACTTTCAGGTGCAACATGGGATTCCGTCATGCCTCGGGACGTGGGCGTTAGACACCCCTCAGCACCCGGACGCTCCGCTGAGAAGCTGCTGCCGTAGTTTGCGTGGTGGAGCCAAAAAGCAGCCCGTCGCGGCTGGGGGTGCCTCTGCAGGAGCAGTTTTGGGGCGGGGGGAGGAAATTTAGGAGAGGGTTGGAGGTCTGAGGCATTGGGACGGATCCGGGGCAGATCCTTTCTCCTGAGGCGTTCGGTGCTTGGCGAGGTTCTGCTGCTGTGAGCGAGCAGGATAGGTGAGACGGGCTTTTCAGCTCCTAAGTCATGGTGCCCGGTTGAGTGATGTCATATGTGATGTCATGCTGGCTCGAAGCCCGGCTCGAGCCAACGCGCGGTGTGGGCCGACGCCTCCCGTGATGAATCTGTCGGGAGACATCCTTCAACCTGCCGTGTCTCCTGGGACGATGCCTTGATTGGGGCCGTTTTCTCCTCTCTCCGTGTCCGCAGAGGACCAGCGTTTGGCTTTCAGCAGAGCTATAGAGACGATCCAGAAAGTTTGGAGCAATATTAAGATGAACCCGGCCAGCTCAGGTATGTGGAAATCCCCAGGACGTCACGTCCCTCTTTCCTTGGCCGTTTCTTCTGGAGGTGCTCCGAAGCTGAGCTGCTTTCTGCCATGACCCTTCCTAGCAAAATTGCTGAGCTTGCTTGCTTTCCGCCTGCTAAAAACCCTTCTGAAAATACAAAACCTAATAGGAGAGCAGGAAACCTACTGGGAAGGAGAGCAGGAAACCTACTGGGAAGGAGAGCAGGAAACCTACTGGGAAGGAGAATACAAAACCTAATAGGGAATACAAAACCTAATGGGAGGAGAATACCCCTTCCAAGACCTCAGTGAAAGGGAGAATCACCCCGGGAATCCGTACAAGCCCGTTCCGCCCTTTTACAGGCATCACCGTCCTGCCGGACCTCTCGCCGAACGACATCAACGTCAACACTGCCGTCCTTCACCTCCTCCCCACCCAACCGTCCATCAGCCACCTGGTGACCATGTTCCTCATCCAGCTGCAAAACAGCTGCATCGACACGGCGGCGCAGGTCACCAGGGAGAGGCAACGGTAGGTCTCCAGCCGTTCACCCCAGGGCTTGTCCGTCTCCTCCACCCTCCGTAAAAGCTCCGCGAGAGGTTTTTTGGGACCGGTGTGGGACTCGCAGCGGAGCTGCGGCGGCCAGACGATGCCATTGCGAGGTCCCGGTGGCTTGGCGTTCGGCAAAAGCGGGTCCTTGATGGCAGGGTAGGACGAGGCGAGAGGTCCTGTAACCGCACGGGGCAACCTTTTCTCTCCCAGGTCCATCTCTGCAGAAGAGGTGAAGCCCTCCTCCGTGCTGGCCGTAACCAAGAGCGATCTGGTGACCATGGCGCTTACCAACTTGCAGTACGAGATAGACGAAGACGGCACCAAGACGACCTACTTCGACTTCCAGATGCTCCAGCGGCAAGTGGTTCATCGTTTCATCAGCGGAAAGCCCCTTATCAAGGCTCAGGTGAGCTCGGCGCTGGCCGGGTTGTGTCGTCCCAGCTCAGCAGTGGGGTTGGGGTCTGCTTCCAGCCTCTTCTCTGCGCCTTTCTGGAGTCAGCAGACTCAACTGAAGACGTTGGCAGATGCCTGCTGCGCCTCTGTCTCCGTTCCTCGGGTTTTGAAGGAGTGCCGTGGCCAGAAACCGCTTCTGCGGTCGGGAAATGGTGGCCCGGAAGGTAGCGTGAGGACCTACAGCCTTGTCTTTTGTGAAGGGGAAGCCAGCCTGGTTCCTTTGAGAAGGAGGGAGGAGTTGGTAGCTGTTCAAAGAACTTCAGGAGGCATCTTCCGAGGTTATGTATGGTCCGAAGCGGGACTCGTGCTCCTCCAAGGTGGTTCAGTTTCTTCTGGCTGGGGCTGCTGGTCTCCGTTCTGTGAAAATGAAGCCCGGAGCTGGTGGGAGAAGGGGACTTGAGGACGCTAGAACCAGGCTGTCCTGCGGCAACTGGGGCGTGCGTGCTCTCCTAAAGGTGGAGATGAGTCCACGCTGGCCGTTCCCAGGACCCTTTTGGTCCTTGGAAATAGATCCCAAGAGGACTTTCTCCTACCGCTTTGCTGGGGACGGAGGTGAGGCTGCCAGCTCCTCGGATCCTCCTTCACGGAGGTGCCGCCTTCCAGCCATCGGGGACCTCTCCTGGTCTCCACAACCCCGCAGCGGCCTCAGGAAGCCGTCAGCCGCCTCCGGCAGAACCGTGGCGGACATCCCGTGGATTCGGATCTGCCCAGCTGAGCTTCTCCGCCAGCCCTCCCCTTAAGCGATGCCAGGTGTTTTTGAGGAGATTGAAGTAGACGGACGCCTGTAAAGTTGAAAGCAGACGACCCTTTATTGCTAAAACACACATATTTATAGTCACATATTCTGCCAAGTCGCTGTACACGCGCACAAGCATAAAATATGATTGGTTATATCAACTCTGTACACGCACATAAACATAAAATATGATTGGTTATATCAACTCTGTACACGCACATAAACATAAAATATGATTGGTTATATCAACTCTGTACACGCACACAAGCATAAAATATGATTGGTTATATCAACTCTGTACACGCACATAAACATAAGATATAATTGGTTATACCAACTCTGTACACGCACATAAACGTAAGATATAATTGGTTATACCAACTCTGTACATGCGCGTAAGCATAAGATATAATTGGTTATATCAACTTAAACATGCGAAGCTTGTCTCAGTCTAATTGGTCGAGATAAACTGCCAATTGAGGTTTTTTTTGTGCCAAGTTCCCTTTATTGTGGAATGCACACCTGTGTTCTAATTGGCTTTATTATCATCTTTCTTTTTTTGTCGTCTTGTTTATTCTGTTCAAGGTCTTCTAAAAGCGCCTGTAATGCTCTTGCGACCGACGTTAGCTAAACACGTGTCCGCACTTTTTCATGACCATCTATCCCAAATCCTTTCCAGACGGCTCCGTCCGTTGCCCTCAACAACGTGAGGACCCTCCAGGCCACCAAGATGAAAGTCAAGGATCAAGTGCCGCAGGTAGGAAACGGATCACCGGTCGTCTTCTCCCTCCAACCCCGAGGTCTTCCCTCAAGTTCCGTGACACGACGGGGGCTTCGGAGACGGGGCGGATTTTGCGGGAAGACCCAAGGCCAACTCGAGCAGGGGGTTGGAGACCTGGCAGGCCCCAGTTCTCCTGTCCCAAAGGGATGAGCGGGCTGGGAGCGCAACGCGTCGTGGTGGTCCCAGCTTTCTCCAGGTCACATCCTTGCTGTTCTCGCTACCAGGAGCCGCTCAGCATCAACCAGCAGAAGCGCATCATGGAAGACGCCCGCTCGGTCAATGCCCTCTCCAAGACCTTGGCCACCCTGAAGGTGGCTGCCGAATTTCTGGCTGTGACGGGTGGGCACCCGGAGTGCCCGCTGCCCGAATACGTCCAGCAGGAGCTGAGGATGGACGCCGCCGCAAAACAATTCCAGGACCTGCCGGTAAGCAAGGGGCGCGTGGGAAGCGTGGACGTTCGTGACTTCACCCCTGTCCCTCTGGGCAGGGCTTTGCATCTCCCGCGGCTCCCACCACCTTCGCGTGCTTCCAAGGTCCCCGATTTTAGTGTCCGTGGAGGCTTGGGGCTCTCCTGCTCCGAGCAAAAGAGGTCCTGGTCCCCCCCGGGGTGGGTTTAAAAGCTTGGCTGGGCGCTGCCAGGTCTTCACGCCGTGTCCACCAACACACTGTGGATGACCAGGAGCTCCTCCACGGGCGACGCCGCTCATCTGGGAGCCGAGGGTTTGTAGATGCGCCCGCCCGGATTCTTGAACCGGGCAGGATGGGACCTTTCTAAGGAGATGAACGCCCGTGTTTCTCTGTCCCCCCCTCCCTTTCTTCAGGTGGTGCCCAACGCCCGGCTGAAGCACATCCTGGCGCTGTGGCAGGTCCTGGCGGCTCGCAGGTCCATGCTGTTGGTACAGATGAACCAGGTGAGGGAGACGAGGCTGGGGAAGGAGATCGGGTTTGCCCCCCCCCCCCCGCGGGAGGAGGAAGGAAATAACGTTGCCGCGGACGGGCGGCGTTTTTGACATCCCTGTCTCACCCCTTCCCTGGGTAAAATCAAGGTCTCTGGCTCATCCAGAAGATAATCCGCCCCCTCCGGGTACTTTCAAGACCGGCTCGGGTCTTGGAAAAGCTCTCTGGTGGCCCTGATAGGAGGTTCAAGGACGCAAGGGGGGGTTGTGGTTCTCCTTCCTCTACCCGATGTCACCTCCAGAGCCATCTGGGTGGGGCGCGCTGGGGTCTCCCTGTTGCTGAAGCTGGTGGTCTTCGCAGGATCCCTTCTGCCTGGTACCCAAGGAGTTCCAAGGGCAGCTGGAGGCAAGCGAGGCGAAAGCCTTGGCCTCTGCCTTGTCCAACACCAACCTCGACCTCTTCCTCATTGAGCTGCACGAGATGATCACGGTGGCACTGTCCGGATATCAACCCGAACACAAGTAAGTCCGGGTCGTATCCTGGGACTGCCGGTGCGGCGGCAAGGAGTCGCAGCTTCCTGGGAGGGTTTGGTTGAGGAGAAACCTCTGAAGGTCTCTGGGCCACGTCCTCCTGCCCCTGGCAGGTTACTCGAGGCCTCGTCTGGTTGCGCGTTCGTGGAGCTCTTGCCTCTGGAGACGCTCGTCTTGGGGGCTCTCCCAAGGTGACATCACCCCTGATGGGAAGAGGGTTTTTTTTTTTTTTCTTATTGCCGAGCCATCAGCCGCCCCATTGGCTCCTGGCGCCCCTGGAGATACCCCAGGGTGGCCTTTAGCACGAGGCCTTGGCCGGCGTTGACCGGCAACCTTGGCCAGCGTTGACCGGCAACCTTGGCCACCGTTGAAAGCTGCCGTTGACCAGCGACCTTGACCAAGACAGTGCTTATTGTTGACAGCCAACGCTGGCTGTGGCTAGCTGCTGGGGGTGGTGGGCCACCCATCCCACCTCCACCCGCTCACCCCTCTGCTCCGCCTCCCCCGCAGGCTGAAGGACGCCTTTATGTTCTTCCTGGAAGTCAACGAAGTCCCCACCATGACCGTGGACGCTCTCACGGATGCCCTGGACCCCGACGTTCCTGTCGGGAAGATCCTTTCCGTCTGGAGGACGGCTGCGAAGACCAGTCAACTCAACGTCCCCGCGTACGGCCAGGAGAGGCCAGCCCAAGGCGGCCGTTAGCCCCCTTCTCCCAACGACCCTGCTGGTGGCTTGTCCCCGTTGGGCGCAGAGGAAACATCTACCCCTAATCCCGGCTCCGGGGGCGACGCCGATCCCGAGCGTCCCTGTCCCTCCAACCGTACCGAGCCACAGCGAGAACTTGGGAGACCGTCCCCACGGACGCATCCCCAGCGATACCCAAGGTGGGATTCCGAGGAGCTGGAAGCCCCTCTACCACCCCGACGTTGGTCGGAGAGTGGTTCCGTGTGTCCCCCCGCCCCCCCGTGCCCATCATCCGTGGCCTCTGTCCTGCCTCGTTCCTTCCTCTGCCTTCCGGCATCATTAAATGCTTGAGGACCCATCTTGGTTTCGTGTCGTTCCTCAAACGGTGGTGGAGGAGATCCGGCTGGTGTCACGCGTGCGACCGGACCTTCTCAGGGGCTACCGTGGGGCTCAAGGGGCCGCTGGCCTCCGCAGATGGCCAGGGGCAGAAAAAAGACCACAGCCGCCCCCCCAGTGCTCCCAGTATACCCCAGTGCCGTCAAAGGGTTTGACCCGTGCGGTGAGCTCCTTCTCTCCATCTTCCTGGAGAAGGAGGTCCGTGCCCAAACCTCTGTCCTCTCCCCACCCTCCCCGCAGGTGTTTATAGACATGGATGAGATCTCTCCAGTGTCTTCTCCAGGCTGGAGCATCCCAGTTCCATCAGCCTCTCCTACGAGAGGTCTCGTCACCGTCTCGGTGGCCTTTCCCTAAGTTTCCTCTCAAGCTCTCCGTAGAGGTCTCGCCAACTTGTTGGCGAAGACCCCCTTGTCCCAGTCGGTCGGATGAAGCCCGTCGTCTCCCGACAGACCCGGCTTCTCCAAGGTAGATCCACAATCACGGAAGCCCAAACCTTGAGCGTGGCACCAGCTGCTCCGGTTTCTTTATCATCTTCTCCGGACTCTCTCCAGTCTCTTGTACTGGGAAGCCCAGCCCTCCAGGTGTCGCCTCACCAGCACGGAGGTGCAGGACCACCTCCCTCCACCGTGACCTGCCTTTGCGGCAAGTTCACGGTCAACTTGACGTCCGCCAGGACCTTTTCTATCAAACTGGGGGTTGTCCCAGCACCAGGAGAGGAACCCCCGTGGTGTTCCCATCAGGCCATCTCTCCGGCTTACTGGTTTCTCTGGGTGGCAGCGGGACCCTTTGGGCATTTCAGCCGCTCCTCCCAGTTTGGGGTCGTCTCCGACCTTGCCGGTTGACAACCCACCTGGCTGCTCATCCGACCCCTACAACGGCTTCTCTAGGAGGATCTAATGGGAGACGGCGTTGAAAACCTTCCTGACGTCGAGGTGGGCAACCGTCCGCTGCTCTCCCCTCGGCAGTTGTTGCGGCGTAGATGTTTATCGAGTCGGCCGAGCGTGACTTCTCCTTGGTGAAGCCGCGCCGATGCCTCCGGATGCTTCTCTCATCCTTCGCGTGCCTGGAAGCGGTTTCCGGGATTAGCCGCTCCGCCGCCTTCCGTCGGGAAGTCCCTGCTGGCCCCATCCCTTGAGCAGCCGGTGAATTTGGGACAGTGGCATGGACAGGGACATGGCAGGAGATGGAGGAGGCCCTGGGGAGGCAGGACGGGCCTGTGGCCACCCCCCCCCCCATGGCCACCGCTTGAGTAATATCCCGGTGGCCACATCCGTTGAGATGAGATATGCCGGATACCGGCCAGTAACGATCATCTGATAACATCTCCCCTTGAGAAGGAAGGACCGGCCACCTGGCTTGTGCAACGGCCCCAGGGCTCGCGGTACCCAAACCACCCAAACTGTCGGGTTTCCGCCCCAAAAAAAAAAAACCCCTCGCCCCTACGGCCGGTTGCTTTTTGAAGGCATCTCTTGGACGTTGCGGTGCGTCTTCGGTGCAGCTCGCCATGGCCGTCTACAAGGTGAAGGTGGCAACGGGTGACATCCTCAAAGCCGGAACCAACAACTCCATCTCCATCACCTTGGTGGGCAGCCGCGGCGAGAGCCACCAGACGACCATCAAGCACTGGTTCCTGCCGGGGACGGTGAGTGTGGGGACACGAAGCGGTGGCACGGGCTGTCCTGGGAGGTCCCGGCGTGGATTTTTGTCGGAGAGGGTGGGAAAAGGGCTGGGTCACCTTCGAGGTTTGGAGGGAGGGGGTGGTGGGAAGAGGGCTTGGGGGGGTGTGGGAAGGGGTCTTGGGGGTGGTGGGAAGGGTCTTGGGAAGGTGGAGGAAAAAGATCCTGAGGAGGATGGTGGGAAGGGGTCTTGATGGTGGTGGTGGAGGAAAGGGGTCCTGGGGATGGTGGGAAGGGTCTTGGGAGGATGGAGGACAAAGATCTTGAGGAGGATGGTGGGAAGGGGTCTTGGTGGTGGTGGGGAAGGTGGGAAGGGGTCTTGGTGGTGGTGGGGAAGGTGGGAAGGGGTCTTGGTGGGGAGGGATGGTGGGAAGGGGTCTTGGTGGTGGTGGTGGAGGAAAGGGGTCCTGGGGATGGTGGGAAGGGTCTTGGGAGGATGGAGGAAAAAGATCTTGAGGGGAATGGTGGGAAGGGGTCTTGGTGGTGGTGGGAAGGGGTCTTGGTGGTGGTGGGGATGGTGGGAAGGGGTCTTGGTGTTGGGATTGTGGAGGAAAGGTGTCGTGGGGATGGTGGGAAGGGTCTTGGGAGGATGGAGGACAAAGATCTTGAGGAGGATGGTGGGAAGGGGTCTTGGTGGTGGTGGGGATGGTGGGAAGGGGTCTTGGTGTTGGGATTGTGGAGGAAAGGGGTCCTGGGGATGGTGGGCAGGGTCTTGGCGGGGATCGAGGAAATCCTTGGGGGATGCCCTGAGCACCGACGCTGCTGGTGGGGTCCGGCCGTATCTCCCGGTGCCACGCCGGGACAGCTGCCCACCCCCCCCCGCGCCCCCAACCGCCAAAGCCGTTGCCGCTCTGTCCCAGGAGAAGGATCTGACCGTGCGCTGCGAGCAGGACCTGGGGCCCATCGTCCTCATCCGCCTTCACAAGTGGCGGCTCTTCTTGGAGGACGCCTGGTTCTGCAAGGACGTTCGCGTGACGGCCCCCGACGGCACCCTCTACCGCTTCCCTTGCTACCAGTGGCTGGAAGGGGTCGTCACGGTGGAATTCCGGGAGGGTTCCGGTAGGACGCATCCCACCCTCGTCCTCCTCTGCTGGCCAGGAGGTCCAAACTTCACCCCCTCTCTCCTTTCCAGGGAAGAAGCTGGCGGACGATGAGCTGGAGATCCTCAGGGAGCATCGGCGGCAGGAGCTGAAGGCGCGGCAGGAGGCTTACCGGTAAGAGCAGGGACATAGGGATGGAAGCCCACCACGGCCAGGGTGGTTTGGCCAGCGGTGACGCCGGCGCCCGTCCCCGCGTCCCACCCGCAGGTGGAAAACCTTCGCCGAGGGCTGGCCCCGTTGCCTCAACGTGGACTCCGTCCTCGAGCTGGACTCCAACGTTCAGTTCTCCTGCGTGAGGGCCGCCAACTTCAACGGTCTTCTCATCTTCCAGTGAGTAACGCCCCAAAGCTGGGGAGGACCTGGACGATGAGGGTGAGGAGCGTCGCCGGTGCCAGGGAAGGGATGGTGGGTGCTGAGGTCCACCTCTCTCCCGTAGAGCGACCTCCCATCTTCTGGCAGGGTTCCTGTTGAGACCCACCTCCTGGAAAAGCCTGGATGAGATGCGCAGCATCTTCTCCCGGACGAAGGGCAGGGAGATCGGTGGGTGCTTCGTGTGTGTGTCCCCCCGCCTCCACCCAGGGCTTCCCAAGAAGTCCCCGGCTCGACGTGGAGGGTGGGCAGTTGGGTGCTGATGCCCAGCCACCCCCTTAGTCCCCGAGTACGTGGCCACGCACTGGCGAGAAGACGACTTCTTCGGCTACCAGTTCCTCAACGGCAACAACCCCATCGTCATCCGGCAATGCGCGGCGCTGCCGGCCAAATTCCCGGTGACGCCGGAGATGGTGGCCGATTTTTTGGGCGGCGGCACCGACCTGAACAAGGAGATGCGAGAGGGTCGGATCTTCATCGTGGACTACGAGGTGTTGGAGGACATCCCGGCCGGCACCATCCACGGACGCCAGCAATACGTCGCCGCCCCGCTCTGCTTGTTGCACCAGGGCGCCGACGGGCTCCTACGCCCCATCGCCATCCAGGTAGAGACATTCCCACCCACCAAAAAAAACCCCAAAAAAACCGGGAGATGACTTCCACCGCGCCGGCGGCGGAGATAATCCCGCTGCCCGGTGACGTCCCCGCAGCTCAGCCAAACGCCGGGACCCTCCAGCCCCGTTTTTTTACCGAGCGACGCCGAGTGGGACTGGCTGTTGGCCAAGACTTGGGTGCGCAACGCCGACTTCTACAGCCACCAGCTCCTCACCCACCTCTTGAGGACCCACCTCTTCGGCGAGGTCTTCGCCGTCGCCACCCTACGCCAACTGCCTTCCTGTCACCCCGTCTTCAAGGTAAGGTCCCAGTTCAGGACCACCCAGTTCAGGACCTCCCAGTTCAGGACCACCCAGTTTCCCCCTCCCACCCGTCATCGTTCCACTTTGGTCGTCTCCAAAATCTCGGTTCTCCACCGCCAGCTCCTCATCCCCCACTTCCATTTCACGTTGCACATCAACACGTTGGCCCGGAGCGTCCTCATCAACCCCGGCGGCACCATCGATAAGGTGAGCTCTGGGGGCACTGGGAGCACTGGGGTCTACTGGGAGATGCTGGTGGGGGGGGCACTGGGGTCTTCTGGGAGGGCTGGGGGGCACTGTAGTATACTGGGGGCACTGGGGGGTACTGGGGGTTACCTGGGCTACTGGTGCCCTGGGAGCAGTTGGGACCACTGGGCATATACTGGGAGCACTGGGGTCTACTGGGAGCGCTGGGGGGGGGGCACTGGGGTCTACTGGGAGGGCTGGGGGGCACTGTAGTGTACTGGGGGCACTGGGGGGTACTGGGAGGGCTGGGAGGCACTGTAGTGTGCTGGGGGGCACTGGGGCATGCTGGGGGTTACCTGGGCTACTGGTGCCCTGGGAGCAGTCGGGACCACTGGGCATATACTGGGAGCACTGGGGTCTACTGGGAGCACTGGGGGGAGGCACTGGGGTCTACTGGGAGAGCTGGGAGGCACAGTAGTGTGCTGGGGGGCACTGTAGTATACTGGGGGCACTGGGGGGTACTGGGGGTTACCTGGGCTACTGGTGTCCTGGGAGCAGTCAGGACCACTGGGCGTATACTGGGAGCACTGGGGTCTACTGGGAGTGCTGGGTGGGGGGCACTGGGGTCTACTGGGAGGGCTGGGAGGCACTGTAGTGTACTGGGGGGCACTGGGGGGTACTGGGGGTTACCTGGGCTGCTGGTGCCCTGGGAGCAGTCAGGACCACTGGGCATATACTGGGAGCACTGGGGTCTACTGGGAGCGCTGGGGGGGGGACACTGGGGTCTACTGGGAGGGCTGGGGGGCACTGTAGTATGCTGGGAGCACTGGAAGGTACTGGGGGTTACCTGGGCTACTGGTGCCCTGGGAGCAGTTGGGACCACTGGGCATATACTGGGAGCTCTGGGGTCTACAGGGAGCGCTGGGGGGGGGGGGGGGGCACTGGGGTCTACTGGGAGGGCTGGGGGCACTGGAGGGTACTGGTGGTACTGGGGGGTACTGGGTGTTACCTGGGCTACTGGTGCCCTGGGAGCAGTCGGGACCACTGGGCATATACTGGGAGCACTGGGGTCTACTGGGAGTGCTGGGTGGGGGGCACTGGGGTCTACTGGGAGGGCTGGGAGGCACTGTAGTGTACTGGGGGGCATTGGGGGGTACTGGGGGTTACCTGGGCTGCTGGTGCCCTGGGAGCAGTCAGGACCACTGGGCATATACTGGGAGCACTGGGGTCTACTGGGAGTGCTGGGGGGGGGGCACTGGGGTCTACTGGGAGGGCTGGGAGGCACTGTAGTGTACTGGGGGGCACTGGGGAGTACTGGGGGTTACCTGGGCTGCTGGTGCCCTGGGAGCAGTTGGGACAATTGGGCATATACTGGGAGCACTGGGGTCTACTGGGAGTGCTGGGGGGGGGCACTGGGGTCTACTGGGAGGGCTGGGGGGCACTGTAGTGTGCTGGGGGGCACTGTAGTATACTGGGGGCACTGGGGGGTACTGGGGGTTACCTGGACTACTGGTGTCCTGGGAGCAGTCGGGACCACTGGGCATATACTGGGAGCACTGGGGAGCACAGAGGGCCTTGGGGGTCACTGGGGAGCATGGGGTATACTGGGAGATACTGGGGAGGGGTGGTACTTGCAGTAGCGGTGCTCTGGGAGCACTTGGAGACACTGGTGTATACTGGGAGCACTGGGGAATACTAGAGAGCATGGGATGGGGGACACGAGAGAGCACTGGGGACAGTGGGGTATACTGGGAGCACTGGGGGACACTAGAGAGCATGGGATGGGGGACACGAGAGAGCACTGGGGACAGTGGGGTATACTGGGGGCACTGGGTGTACTTGGGTGCACTGGAGCATACTGGGGGCACTGGGGGAGTACTTGTGCTCTCGGAGCACTTGCGGGCACTGGGGTATACTGGGAGCACTGGGGGACACTAGAGAGCATGGGATGGGGGACGCTAGAGAGCACTGGGGACAGTGGGGTATACTGGGAGCACTGGGGTGTACTGGTGGCACTGGGGGGCACTGGGGGTACTTGGGTGCACTGGAGCATACTGGGGGAGTACTTGTGCTTCTGGAGCACTTGCGGGCACTGGGGTATACTGGGAGCACTGGGGGTGTGTGTGGTACTTGGAGTACTGGTGCCCTGGGAGCACTCGTGAGCACTGGGGTAGACTGGGAGCACTGGGGGGGCACTGGGGAGCCCTGAAGACCTGGGGGACGCTAGAGAGTGTGTCGGAGCTGGGGAAGAACCGAGGGCACTGGAGTATACTGGGAGCACTGGGGGAGTACTTGTGCTTTTGGGGCACTGGGCTATACTGGGAGCACTGGGGGACACTAGGGAGCATGGGATGGGGGACGCTAGAGAGCACTGGGGACAGTGGGGTATACTGGGGGCACTGGAGAGCCCTGAAGACGTGGGGGACGCTAGAGAGCGTGTCGGAGCTGGGGAAGGACCGGGGGCGCTGGCGTATACTGGGAGCACTGGGGGAGTACTTGTGCTCTTGGGGCACTGGGCTATACTGGGAGCACTGGGGGACACTAGGGAGCATGGGATGGGGGATGCTAGAGAGCACTGGGGACAGTGGGGTATACTGGGGGCACTTGGGGACACTGGGGTGTACTGGGAGCACTGGGGTGCACTGGGCGTACTTGGGTGCACTGGAGTATACTGGGAGTACTTGTGCTCTTGGGGCACTGGAGTATACTGGGAGCACTGGGGGACGCTAGAGAGCACTGGGGACAGTGGGGTATACTGGGGGCACTGGGGAGCCCTGAAGACCTGGGGGACGCTAGAGAGCGTGTCGGAGCTGGGGAAGGACCGGGGGCGCTGGCGTATACTGGGAGCACTGGGGGAGTACTTGTGCTCTTGGGGCACTGGGCTATACTGGGAGCACTGGGTGACGCTGGAGGCAGGCCAGGGCGCCTCCTCCTCCTCCTCGGCGCACCCACGGGTGCCCCCCTCCCCACCAGTCCTCGGGTGCCACCTACGAGGGACTGGTGCTGCTGGTCCAACGGGGCTTGGAGAAGGTCACCTACGCCTCCCTCTGCCTCCCCGATGACATCCGCCAACGCGGCATGACCCAAATTCCCAACTACTGCTACCGGGATGACGGGATGATCCTTTGGGAAACCATCCGGAGGTGGGTGACGACCGGCGGGGTGCTCCCATGGGTGCTACGGGCCCACCCCGCTCTACCTTAATCCCACTTTTCCGGTAGGTTCGTCTCCGCCATCGTGGATTTTTACTACCGGGACGACGCGGCGGTACGCGAGGACGCCGAGCTGCAGGCGTGGGTGATGGAGATCTTCGTCAACGGTTTCTTGAGCAGGACCTCTTCGGGTAGGGTGTTCCTGCACCCATGGGTGCCCCGGGACGTCCCTTAAGGGCGGTGGGAGGAGAAGGACGGGATCCCTGACGTTCTTCCTTGTCCTTTTCCACCTTCCAGGTATCCCGTCCTCGCTGCGGACGGTGGCGGAGCTCGGCAAGTTCCTCACCATGGTGGTGTTCACCTGCTCCGTGCAGCACGCGGCCGTCAACAACGGGCAGGTGGGACCTCGGAGTCATCTGCACCCAAAAAGGTGTCCCCAAAAACCCACGCCGGGGAGGTGGCCCCCTCCGAGGCCTCTGGGTGCTGGAGGGATGTCCCCCCCACCCTAAGGTGGCGTAGATGTCCGCGTCCCAGCTCGCGGCGTGCCGGAGGGACGTCCCCATCCATCCCAGGAGAACATCCCCATCCAACCCATCTCCGTGCCAAAGGGACGTCCCCATCCATCCTTTCTCCGCGTTGGAAGGATGTCCCCTCCCCACCCCAGGAGAACGTCCCCATCCAACCCACCTCCATGCCAGAGGAACATCTCCACCGAACCTCAGGAGAACGTCCCCATCCAACCCTTCTCCATGCCGGAGGGACGTCCCCATCCAACCTGTCCCCATGCCAGAGGGATGTCCCCATCCATCCTTTTTCCTGCCAGAGGGATGTCCCCACCCTGCTCCACCTCAGGAGAACATCCCCATCCATCCCATCTCCATGCCAGAGGGACATCCCCATCTATCCCTGGAGAACATCCCTGTCCAACCCATCTCCATGTTGGAAGGATGTCCCCACCCCAGGAGAACATCCCCATCCAACCTGTCCCCATGCCAGAGGGACGTCCCCATCCATCCCTGGAGAACGTCCCCGTCCAACCCGTCTCCATGCCAAAGGGACATCCCCATCCATCCTTTCTCCATGTTGGAAGGATGTCCCAATCCAACCCGTCCCCGTGCCAGAGGGACGTCCCCATCCATCCCCTCTCCATGCCAGAGGGATGTCCCCACCTCAGGAGAATGTCCCCATCCAACCCTTCTCCACGCTGGAGGAATGTCCCCATCCAACCTGTCCCCATGCCAGAGGGACGTCCCCATCCATCCCTTCTCCATGACAGTGGGACATCCCTACCTCACCTCAGGAGAATGTCCCCATCCAACCCATCTCCATGCTGGAGGGATGTCCCCATCCATCCTTTCTCCATGCCAGATGGATGTCCCCATCCTGCTCCACCTCAGGAGAACATCCCTGTCCATCCCATCTCCATGTCGGAGGACATCTCCCCAACCTCAGGAGAACGTCCCCATCCAACCCTTCTCCATGTTGGAGGGATGTCCCCATCCAACCTGTCCCCATGCCAGAGGGACGTCCCCATCCATCCCTTTTCCATGCCAGTGGGATATCCCCACCCTCTCACCTCAGGAGAACGTCCCCATCCATCCCATCTCCATGCCAGAGGGATGTCCCCATCCATCCCTGGAAACATCCCTGTCCCCCATCTCCATTGAAGGATATCCCCACCCACCCAGGAGAACATCCCTATCCAACCTATCCCCATGCCAGAGGGACGTCCCCATCCATCCCTTCTCCATGTCGGTAGGATGTCCCTACCTCACCGTAAGGAGAACATCCCCATCCAATCTATCTCCATGCCAAAGGGACATCTCCCTGAACTCAGGAGAATGTCCCCATCCATCCCTTCTCCATGCCAGAGGGATGTCCCCACCCTGCTCCACCTCAGGAGAACGTCCCCATCCATCCCATCTCCATGCCAGAGGGACGTCCCCATCCATCCCTGGAGAACATCCCTGTCCAACCCATCTCCATGCCAAAGGGACGTCCCCATCCAACCCTTCTCCATGCTGGAGGGATGTCCCCATCCAACCTGTCCCCATGCCAGAGGGACGTCCCCATCCATCCCAGGAGAACATTCCCGTCCAACCCATCTCCATGCCAAAGGGACGTCCCCATCCATGCTTTCTCCGCGTTGGAAGGATGTCCCCACCCCACCCCAGGAGAATGTCCCCATCCAACCTGTCCCCGTGCCAGAGGGACACCCCTATCCATCCCCTCTCCATAACAGAGGGATGTCCCCACCTCAGGAGAACGTCCCCGTCCAACCCATCTCCATGCCAGAGGGACATCCCCACCGCGCCTCAGGAGAACGTCCCCATCCAACCCTTCTCCGTGCTGGAGGAATGTCCCCATCCGTCCCTTCTCCACGACAGTGGGACATCTCCACTCCACCTCAGGAGAACGTCCCCATCCAACCCATCTCCATTCTAGAGGGACATCTCCACCAAACCTCAGGAGAACGTTCCCATCCAACCCTTCTCCATGCTGGAGGGATGTCCCCATCCATCCCATCTCCATGCCAGAGGGACGTCCCCATCCATCCCTGGAGAACATCCCCATCCAACCCATCTCTATGCCAAAGGGCTGTCCCCATCCATCCTTTCTCCATGCTGGAAGCATGTCCCCACCCCAGGAGAACATCCCCATGCCACCAGGATGTCCTCTGCTGCCACCACCCTCTCCCCCCTTGCAGTACGACCTGGGAGCCTTCGTCCCCAACGCTCCCTCCTCCATGCGCCACCCGCCGCCAACGGCCAAGGGCACGGCCTTCCTCCAGCACTTCCTCGACACCCTCCCCGAGGTGGACACCACCGCCAACATCCTGGTGGCCCTCATCCTCCTCAGCTCCCGCCTCAATGACACGGTGAGGGTGGCCCCACCACCGCGACCTCCCCAAATGGTGGCTCTGGGTGGGTTGAGGAACCTCAAGAGATGCTGTCCCCCAAGAAACGGTGGCTCTGGGTGGGTTGAGGAACCTCAAGAGATGATGTCCCCTGAGAAACAGCAGCTCTGGGCGGGTTGAGGAACCTCAAGATATGATGTCCCCTGAGAAACAGCAGCTCTGGGCGGGTTGAGGAACCTCAAGATATGATGTCCCCTGAGAAATGGTGGCTCTGGGTGGGTTGAGGAACCTCAAGATATGATGTCCCCTGAGAAATGGTGGCACTGGGTGGGTTGAGGAACCTGAAGAGATGATGCCCCTGAGAAACAGTAGCTCTGGGCGGGTTGAGGAACCTCAAGAGATGATGTCCCACGAGAAACGGTGGCCTTGGGTGGGTTGAGGAACCTCAAGAGATGATGTCCCATGAGAAATGGTGGCCTTGGGTGGGTTGAGGAACCTCAAGAGATGATGTCCCATGAGACATGGTGGCTTGGGGTGGGTTGAGGAACCTCAAGAGATGATGTCCCCCAAGAAACGGTGGCTCTGGGTGGGTTGAGGAACCTCAAGAGATGATGTCCCCTGAGAAACAGCAGCTCTGGGCGGGTTGAGGAACCTCAAGAGATGATGTCCCCTGAGAAATGGTGGCTCTGGGTGGGTTGAGGAACCTCAAGAGATGATGTCCCCTGAGAAACGGTGGCTCTGGGTGGGTTGAGGACCCTCAAGAGATGCCCCCTGAGAAACAGCAGCTCTGGGTGGGTTGAGGAACCTCAAGAGATGATGTCCCCTGAGAAACGGTGGCTCTGGGTAGGTTGAGGAACCTCAAGAGATGATGTCACACAAGAAACGGTGGCTGCGAGGTGGGTTGAGGAACCTCAAGAGCTGCTGTCCCACAAGAAATGGTGGCTCTTGGTGGGTTGAGGAACCTCAAGAGATGATGTCCCCTGAGAAACAGCAGCGCTGGGTGGGTTGAGGACCCTCAAGAGCTGCTGTCCCCCGAGAAGCGGCGGCTCCGGGCGGGCTGAGGACCCTCCGGCGCTGCCCCGCGCGGCCGTGGCTCCACGCCGGCGGTGGCCGCGGCGGCTCCCGGCGTTCCCAGAAGCTTCCGGTTGACTGGAGTCCCCCCGCCCGGCGAAAGCTGATTGGGTGCCCGTCGCGCTGTCCCCTCCCAGCGGCTGCTGGGCCAATACCCGGAGGAGCGTTTCACGGAGGCGGGACCTCGCCGGATCATCCGGAGCTTCCGGGCGGACCTGGAGGAGGTGCGGGAGCTGCTGGAGGAGAGGAACCACGGCGCCGCCCTCAGGTACAACTACATGAACCCGCTGGAGACCGAGAACAGCGTCGCCATCTGAGCCGCAGGGGAGCTCCCGCCTCCCAGCGTCGCCCAGTAGCTCCCAGTATCCCCCCCGGCAACTCCCAGCATCTCCCGCCCAACTCCCAGCATTCCCCCACCCAACTCCCAGCATCTCCCAGTATCCACCAGCATCCCCCACCCAACTCCCAGCATCTCCCCCCAGCATCCCCCACCCAACTCCCAGCATCTCCCAGTATCCACCAGCATCTCCCACCCAACTCCCAGTATCCCCCACCCAACTCCCAGTGTCCCCCAGCATCCCCCACCCAACTCCCAGCATCTCCCAGATCCACCACATCCCCCACCCAACTCCCAGCATCTCCCAGATCATCCCCCACCCAACTCCCAGCATCTCCCAGCATCCCCCAGCATCCCCCACCCAACTCCCAGCATCTCCCAGTATCCACCAGCATCTCCCACCCAACTCCCAGCATCTCCCAGTATCCACCAGCATCCCCCACCCAACTCCCAGCATCTCCCAGTATCCACCAGCATCTCCCACCCAACTCCCAGCATCTCCCAGTATCCCCCAGCATCTCCCAGTATCCACCAGCATCTCCCACCCAACTCCCAGCATCTCCCAGTATCCCCCAGCATCTCCCAGTATCCCCCAGCATCTCCCACCCAAATCCCAGTATCCACCAGCATCTCCCACCCAACTCCCAGCATCTCCCAGTATCCACCAGCATCTCCCACCCAACTCCCAGTATCCCCCACCCAACTCCCAGCATCCCCCACCCAACTCCCAGCATCCCCCACCCAACTCCCAGCATCTCCCAGTATCCACCAGCATCCCCCCCAACCCCCAGCATCTCCCAGTATCCACCAGCATCCCCCACCCAACTCCCAGCATCTCCCAGTATCCCCCAGCATCTCCCACCCAACTCCCAGTATCTCCCACCCAATTCCCAGTATCCACCAGCATCCCCCACCCAACTCCCAGCATCCCCCACCCAACTCCCAGCATCTTCTAGTATCCCCCAGCATCTCCCACCCAACTCCCAGCATCCCCCAGCCCTTCCCAGTACCCCCCCCAGCCCCTCAATAAATGCCAGCTGTCAATCAAACCTTCTCGACTGGGTGGGGACGAGGGGGAGTGGCTAAAAACCAGGGGACCCGCCCCCAAACACCACCCCAGGGACCCCACCCAGTGAGGGAGCTGGAGTGGGGCAACTGGGAGGCATGAGGGAGCGCCCAGTGCTCCCAGTCCTCCCACTGCTGCTCCAGTGCTCCCAGTGACACTTCCTGGCTCCTCCCAGTGCTCCCAGTGCTGCCCCAGTGCTCCGAGTGTGGCTCCCTGACTCCCCCCAGTGCTCCCAGTTCCCCCTAAGAGCTCCGAGTGTGGCTCCCTGACTCCCCCCAGTGCTCCCAGTTCCCCCTAAGAGCTCCGAATGTGGCTCCCTGCCTCCCCCCAGTGCTCCCAGTTCCCCCTAAGTGCTCTGAGTGCAGCTCCCTGGCTCCTCCCAGTGCCCCCAGTTCCCCCTAAGAGCTCCGAATGTGGCTCCCTGCCTCCCCCCAGTGCTCCCAGTTCCCCCTAAGTGCTCTGAGTGCAGCTCCCTGGCTCCTCCCAGTGCCCCCAGCTCCCCCTAAGAGCTCCGAGTGTGGCTCCCTGGCTCCTCCCAGTGCTCCCAGTTCCCCCTAAGAGCTCCGAGTGTGGCTCCCTGGCTCCTCCCAGTGCTCCCAGTGCTGCCCCTGTGCTCCAAGCGCAGCTCCCTGGCTTCTCCCAGTGCTCCCAGTTCCCCCTAAGTGCTCCGAGTGTGGCTCCCTGGCTCCTCCCAGTGCTCCCAGTTCCCCCTAAGAGCTCCGAGTGTGGCTCCCTGGCTCCCCCCAGTGCTCCCAGTTCCCCCTACGTGCTCCCAGTTCCCCCTAAGTGCTCCACGTGCGGCTCCCTGCCTCCCCCCAGTGCTCCCAGTTCCCCCTAAGCGCTCTGAGTGCGGCTCCCTGGCTCCTCCCAGTGCTCCCAGTTCCCCCTAAGCGCTCAGAGTGTGGCTCCCTGGCTCCCCCCAGTGCTCCCAGTTCCCCCTAAGCGCTCTGAGTGCGGCTCCCTGGCTCCTCCCAGTGCTCCCAGTTCCCCCTAAGCGCTCCGAGTGTGGCTCCCTGGCTCCCCCCAGTGCTCCCAGTTCCCCCTACGTGCTCCCAGTTCCCCCTAAGTGCTCTGAGTGCAGCTCCCTGGCTTCTCCCAGTGCTCCCAGTTCCCTCTAAGCGCTCTGAGTGCGGCTCCCTGGCTCCTCCCAGTGCTCCCAGTTCCCCCTAAGTGCTCCGAATGTGGATCCCTGACTCCTCCCAGTGCTCCCAGTTCCCCCTAAGAGCTCCGAGTGTGGCTCCCTGGCTCCTCCCAGTGCTCCCAGTGCTGCCCCTGTGCTCCAAGCGCAGCTCCCTGGCTCCTCCCAGTGCTCCCAGTTCCCCCTAAGTGCTCCGAATGTGGATCCCTGGCTCCCCCCAGTGCTCCCAGTTCCCCCTAAGAGCTCCGAGTGTGGCTCCCTGGCTCCTCCCAGTGCTCCCAGTGCTGCCCCTGTGCTCCAAGCGCAGCTCCCTGGCTCCTCCCAGTGCTCCCAGTTCCCCCTAAGCGCTCTGAGTGCGGCTCCCTGGCTCCTCCCAGTGCTCCCAGTTCCCCCTAAGTGCTCCGAATGTGGATCCCTGGCTCCTCCCAGTGCTCCCAGTTCCCCCTAAGAGCTCCGAGTGTGGCTCCCTGGCTCCTCCCAGTGCTCCCAGTGCTGCCCCTGTGCTCCAAGCACAGCTCCCTGGCTCCTCCCAGTGCTCCCAGTTCCCCCTAAGAGCTCCGAGTGTGGCTCCCTGGCTCCCCCCAGTGCTCCCAGTTCCCCCTACGTGCTCCCAGTTCCCCCTAAGCGCTCTGAGTGCGGCTCCCTGGCTCCTCCCAGTGCTCCCAGTTCCCCCTAAGTGCTCCGAATGTGGATCCCTGGCTCCTCCCAGTGCTCCCAGTTCCCCCTAAGAGCTCCGAGTGTGGCTCCCTGGCTCCTCCCAGTGCTCCCAGTGCTGCCCCTGTGCTCCAAGCACAGCTCCCTGGCTCCTCCCAGTGCTCCCAGTTCCCCCTAAGAGCTCCGAGTGTGGCTCCCTGGCTCCCCCCAGTGCTCCCAGTTCCCCCTACGTGCTCCCAGTTCCCCCTAAGTGCTCCGAGTGCAGCTCCCTGGCTTCTCCCAGTGCTCCCAGTTCCCCCTAAGCGCTCTGAGTGCGGCTCCCTGGCTCCTCCCAGTGCTCCCAGTTCCCCCTAAGTGCTCCGAATGTGGATCCCTGGCTCCTCCCAGTGCTCCCAGTTCCCCCTAAGAGCTCCGAGTGTGGCTCCCTGGCTCCTCCCAGTGCTCCCAGTGCTGCCCCTGTGCTCCAAGCGCAGCTCCCTGGCTTCTCCCAGTGCTCCCAGTTCCCCCTAAGTGCTCCGAGTGTGGCTCCCTGGCTCCTCCCAGTGCTCCCAGTTCCCCCTAAGAGCTCCGAGTGCGGCTCCCTGGCTCCCCCCAGTGCTCCCAGTTCCCCCTACGTGCTCCCAGTTCCCCCTAAGTGCTCCACGTGCGGCTCCCTGCCTCCCCCCAGTGCTCCCAGTTCCCCGTAAGCGCTCCGAGTGTGGCTCCCCCCAGTGCTCCCAGTGCTGCCCCAGTGCTCCCAATACCACTCCCTGCTTCCCCTGATGCCGAAAAGCCGGTCGAAGAAACTCTCTGCGGCTCGTTTTGGCGTTTTCGGAAGCCAGATTCGTCAGTCGTTATCGCAGCGCCGGATGCGCGGGGGAATAATTCCACCTCGCGCGCCTGCCGCAGCTCCAGCACAAACAGGTCAGACAGAATAACTAATTGCATATTAATCAGATTAGCATACCTAAAAAATGATTAGAGCCGATCAGCGTAGCACCGCCTGCAGCCGATCGCGCGCAACGGAGGATGGATCGGAGTCGGAGTTGGCGACCACCGACCCATTTGAATTTCTCGCTGGGTGTCCTCGACGTCTTTATTCGTCTCTTTTTTTTTTTTTTTCGATTTTGAAACTTAACGCCGTTTCCATCCCGCCGGGTCGGTTTCAACGTCGTTCTCATCTAGCGTACGGGTCGTAAGAGCAAAGAACTGCGTAACTTATGAGTAAGTTTTACTTAGAGGGAACTACCTCTACTAATTAATCGCTCGGCTATATTTTTGTCTATTGCTTCAATCATCGTGTTAGTATAAGATTTTTAATAATTATTTACCAAATCTCACTTTTACAGCCGCCTAGCAGCAAACCGGTTTCCGCGGCTGGTACAAAACGTTAAAACCGTCAAAATATTACAGAAAGTGGGGAAAGACGCTATCGATTCCCCCCTCTCCCTTTGAGGCTTTGAATTTTAATTCTTTTAGTAGTCTCACTTCAACAGAGCTCGCGTCACAGCTCGTTTAAGACGGCCAAACACAATGCAGATTATAACGACGATGATTACTTCTCTCATGCCTTTGCCTGCCCTTATCCCTTGCGGTGGTTTGCCCGTCCCCTTTTTTCCACGGGATTTTGGGAAGGAGGGTGGCCGGAGACCCTGGAGTAGATGAGCCACAGCTTCTCCTCATGGTGCTCCTCGTTTTCCGAGGCGTCGGTGCTGCTCCTTCGCTCCTTTGTAACCGTTGAGTTGGCCAAGCTGGTTGGGATCTCTTCTTCAGAGCTTCGTTTGTTGGGTCGGCTCGGTTACACCGTCCTGTTTTTTCGAGTTTTCCGGGTTTTTTTCGCCTTCTCTGGGTTTTGGTTAGGTTTCTTTTTTGGCCGGGTTGCTTTTCTTTATTCCCGCAGGGAAAATCTGGCGTAGGCGAGCCCGGCGTCACGTCCTGTTGACGTCGGCGCTCTCCCTCGAGCTTGCCGCGTGCCGAGGGCTTCTCCGTTCTGCCGTTTTTAAGAGGTATTGATCTATAAACAAAAAAAACTTTTACGCCAGCCACGGGCGTCCACGACCGGCACCTCTTGTTACCGAAATCCGGAATAAAACTCTTTAAAACACCGATGTGAAGTTAAGAAGGAGGCACTTGGTTTATCGCAGCGCCGGGGACGCGGGAGATCGCTCCTCCAAAGGCGTGGCCAACTTGGTATCAAAATCCATCCGTTTTTATAGACTTTTTTCTGTCAGGTCGTTGTTGCATGAGCTCTTTACGTAAAAACGCATACTATGCTCGCTCTTGAATTTAACCTTTATAATGATTGCTCCTTTGATTATATAACCTTATCGATATTCTTATTTAAAACCGATCAGCGCTCAATTTCATTTAGCTCTACTGATTGGAATCTTCGATACTCACATCGAGATGGGAAGGGGAAGGGGGTTTCCAAGCAGCGTAACTGGTGTCCGTGACGGTTTCCGTAGTTTCATAGAATCATGGAATCATTTAGGTTGGAAAAGACCTTCAAGATCATCGAGTTTCTTAAAACAAAACATAGAAAAACCAGTAACTTCGTGGTGAGATTTCCACAGTTAGCTCTTTCAAACTTTAACAATATTAAGGTTCATATAGTGACACGTAACAGTTCCTAAAGTTTCTATGGCTACGTTTCAAACTTAAAATCGTGTACTTTCTGCTTCACAACTTCTCACTCAAACCTAACTCTTCTATGTGATTAAATTGTGATTTCTTAGAATATTTGCAGCACTTTTTTTGGCATTTGTGGGGCTGAGGACTTGAGCTCTCTCGGCCCCTCCCTGGATCCGAATCACCTGGCAGTAACTCTCATTTTTTGCGTGTCAGCGGGTGGTTGGATTTATTCTGGCAGTTCAAGGAATAGGTCTAGGCTTAGCAGGAGACTTAAGGCGCAAGAGGAAAGGCGAGCGGAGAGCGTTGCGGGCCGTGATTCTTGTGGGTATTGCCGTTTTTCTTCGGCTTGCTGACGTAACGGATCGCGACACCAGCCGAGACCCCTCTGGGGTGGTCCCCGGCGTCCACCGAAATGCCCGAGAGGCGTCCAGTGCCCGGTGGGCACTGCTCACCCCCTCTCGAGACGCTTCGTTATAAATTATTGCATTTCAGCGTTGTACGGAGCCCGAGCCCATTCCGGAGTTACGCACTGCCCGAGCCCATTTCAGCGATACACAATTCTTGAGTAAATTTGAAAGTTACGCAGAGCCCGAACAAATATTAAACTTATGATGTGCCCGAGCCCGTTTCAGCGTTGTACAATGCCCGAGCCCGTTTCAAGGATACACAATTCCAGAGCAAATTTGAAAGTTACGCAGAGCCCGAACAAATATTAACGTTTCAGAGAGCCCGAGCCCGTTTCAGCGGAACACGGTGCCGGAGGCCATTGCAAAGATAAAAAAATTCCCAAGCAAATTTCAAAGTTACGCAGAGCCTGAACAAATTTTAAACTTACAATGTGCCTGAGCCCTTTTCAGCGTTGTACAATGCCCGAGCCTGTTTCAACGATACACAATTCCTGAGCAAATTTGAAAGTTACGCAAAGCCCAAACAAATATTAACGTTTCAGAGAGCCCGAGCCTGTTTCAGCGTTGTACAACGCCCGAGCCCATTTCAGAGGAACACGGTGCCGGAGGCCATTTCAAAGATAAAAAAATTCCCAAGCAAATTTCAAAGTTAAGCAGAGCCTGAACAAATTTTAAACTTACAATGTGCCCGAGCCCTTTTCAGCGTTGTACAATGCCCAAGCCCATTTCAACGATACACAATTCCCGAGCAAATTCAAAAGTTACCCAGAGCCCAAACAAATATTAACATTTCAGAGACCCTGAGCCTGTTTCAGCGGAACATGGTGCAGGAGGCCATTTCAAAGATAAAAAAATTCCCAAGCAAATTTCAAAAAGTTACACAGAGTCCGAACAAATATTAACGTTTCAGAGAGCCCGAGCCTGTTTCAGCGTTGTCCAATGCCCGAGCCCGTTTCAACGATACACAATTCCTGAGCAAATTTGAAAGTTACGCAGAGCCCGAACAAATATTAACGTTTCAGAGAGCCCAAGCCCGTTTCAGCGGAACACGGTGCCGGAGGCCATTGCAAAGATAAAAAAATTCCCGAGCAAATTTCAAAGTTACGCAGAGTCCCAACCAATTTTAAACTTACACTGTGCCTTCAGCGTTACTCAGTGGTTGAGCAAATTTCAAACCTACGCAGTTACCGACCCCACGTCACGGTAAGGCAGCTAAAGAGCAAATTTCAAAGCTCTGCGATTACTAGAGCCGGCAATGTGCTCCCTATCGATTAACCCGTCCGCGGTTCCGTTTACCTCTGGGTATCTACATTTGTCTCTCGGATGCGGAATTCTGAGGGACGTTTTCACTTACAACACCTAAGTTTTCCTAGCGACGCTAAATGCGGAGGATTCGCTGTGTATTACCATCCGGAAAGGGCTGAGGAGGTTCCAAAGGCAAGGTAAAGACCAGCAAGAGCTTTCAGGCCTGGAATCTTACTGGTATTGGGAATTAGCCAGATGTGTGCATTTTCGGAAACAGGCTGCGCGGAAAGCAATAGGATGAGATGTCGCGCCTCTGGGAAAGCACAGATGCCCGGTGATAGCGTATTTCCCTAATTTCTGTATGGTATGTCTAAATATTTTGACGGTTTTAATGTTCTGTACCAGCCGTGGAAACCGGTTTGCTACTAGGTGGCTGTAAAAGTGAGATTTGGTAAATAATTATTAGAAATCTTATACTAACACTATGATTGAAACAATAGACAAAATACAGCCGAACGATTAATTAGTAGAGGTAGTTACTCATAAGTTTTGCAGTTCTTTGCTCTTATGACTAGATGCTCCTGTACGCTAGATGAGAACGATGTTGAAACCAACCCCGTGTGATTGAAACGGTGTTAAGCTTCAAGATTGAAGAAAAAAAGGAGACGAATAAAGACGTCAAGGACACCCAACGAGAACTTCAAATGGGTCGGTGGTCGCCAAAGCAGCCCTTCGACTCCAAAGGATCCTTCGTTGCGCATGATCAGATGTAGGCAGTGCTATGATAATCAGTTATAATCATTTTTATGTATACTAATCTGATTAATATGCAATTACTTATTCTATATAACCTGTTAGTGCTAAAGCTGTGGCACGCACGCTAGGTGGAATTATCCCCCGTGCATCCAGCGTTGCAATAAAAAATGCCTGCTTTCTAAAACTCCAAAACGAGTCTTAGAGAGTTTCTTCGACCGGCTTTTCGGTATCATTTTGGTGACCCTGATGGGACGAGACTTCTGAGACTCGACGGACGTGGGATCACAGGACCTCCAGCCGGCACTGAGATTTCTCGGGGAGATCCTCGATCCCCGTTCCCCGGGCTCACGAGCCAAGGCCGCTGGTAAGATTTTATTTAAAGGCATTCTTTTGATTAACCTGGTTCTGGTATTCTGGTCTGGTACTCTTACCTGTAAGCCTGACGAAGAGAAGTCAGCAAGGAAGAAATATAAAAGGATCCTTAAAAATCTGGTATTCTGGTAGAAGTACTTCTCTGGTAAAGGGTAGTTGTCTCGCTGGTTGAAGACAGATGCCCGTCTGGTTTGGCTTCTTAGAATTGCTCTATTCAGTACTTTGATTACGGGTTTGGGATTTGACCTTAGATCTCTGATTAACTCTGCTTGGTACTTGGACTTAAGCTCTGATATTTTGACTTTCCGATTTTTTGATTTTTGTGTATTTGTTAAAGACTTTTCAAAAGTGGGTTTCTCTGGGTTTGCTTTATTAACAACTCAGAGATGGGCCACCACCGCGGCGAATGGCCACCTTCCAAAAATTTCCCAATCTTTCATACCTTTTTACCACCCATTGTCCCAATCCAAAGTCTTTGCAATTTTCCAGTCGATCTCGGTTCCCGTGTCGTTATCATTCATCAATTTATCTCATCAATTCTCGTGTCCCGGTCCTTCTGAAGTTAGTGGTCGTAGGCAGAAGGTCTTGGGTCACCGTGATCACTTATCTTCTTACGCATCAAAGATCTCCTTTGAAATTCTGAAAATCACTCAGGCTATTCTATTAATTTATCTTGTCCTAAAGTTAATTGCTTATTCTGATGTCTTAAGTCTAAGATGTATGATCCTTCCTCTGTTGATTCGGCTTGACCGGGTTTTAAGCCAGCCGTGGAGAGGGAGACACATCAGCTTAAGAAGCAGCTTATGCATATTGTTTTATAAGCACCTGCATTCTGTTAATCATATCTAAACCAATTTCTAATCATTAGTTATGTGTCTAATATGAATAGTCCTAAAAAACCAGTAAGGCTTAAGGTCTGGTTCCTTTTACAATTCCCTCCTTTTGTTTTTCTTCGCACTCCTGCGATCCTTTTGATAACTCCACATTTGTCTTTCTATCTTCTGTGCTATCCTAGAGCTACAACCTACGCAGCATTGCAACGAAACAATCACACATACTACTATGATTATAACAACAAAGACTATTACAATTAGCTTTTTCACCCCAAATTAGTCAAATTCGGAAACCAAGACGTTAACCAAGAGAATGTGTCAGAAAATCCCCAAGATGTGTCATCTCTTGGAATTTGTTGCATTGTGGCACTAACCTCCCACATTTTCTGGACATCTGTCGTTAATTCTTCCGATCGATCAGTATACATACAGCAACTGGTATTTAGGACGGTACAAACTCCACCTTGTGAAGCCAGAATCACATCTAAGGCCATTTGGTTTTGAATAGTCATTTTTGAAAGTTCAGTTACCTCTTTCTGGAGAGTGGAAAGTCCATGAGCAGTTGAATTTGCTAATTTTTCAATTTCTCCAGAGACAATTAAGACGGCTTTCTCCAATTCACTCAATCCTAGAGCTGGAATTAACCATCTAACAAATGAATGGAATCCTGTTGGTCTTCAATCAAGGGATTTAAAGTTCTTCGAATTTGAGTTAAAAAGGTTCTATGCCATGTCACACTTGAGACAGTTTTTGGGTGAATTTCCAAATCTGTAGACGTTACTCCTAGGGTACAAATACCTCCTCAATCTGGAGGCAAAGCTTTATAAGCTTTGCTCCCACATAACCAAAAAATACCTAAGTCCTCAGGTGCTCGCCAACTTAAATGCAATCCTGAGTTGATAGAAGTCGTGTTTTGGCATCGAGTCCAGTTTCCTACAAATAAATGATTTTTGCATAAATGTTGATTATCAACACTTGAGGGATAACATCTTTGCACACAGTGGACTTGTGAATAGTCTCCTGAGTTCGATAGTTTAATTTCCCAAATTTGTTCTTCATAAGATTTGGAAAAAGTGGTATTAAACCAGTATTTTTTCCAATTTGCATTTTTAGGAATCGGTATTCCTACTAATCGAAATCCTTGATTCACTGCCTTTGGTAGAGCAACGCAAACCCAACGTTCGCTTAGAATTAGATTATCAGTAAAAGTTTTCATCAATGACACACGCCTATTGTTGGTCCAGGCATTTTCTACTCGGTGAACATCCCTTGGTTTCCGTACAAGTTGTTTTAACACATTCTGAGGTGGCATGTTATGATATGAGCGAGGATAATCTGTGTGACAGTGCCAAAAATTCCACTCAAGATTAGGTCCCCATTTGATTATTACAATCCTAAATTTGAAAGTAAAACGATTGCTCGATAGAATCGATGACAGCACCAGTCTCCGTTACCATAAATTCCCCACATTTGATGGTCAAAGCACCACGTCTCAATTCCCCCTGTTGGTTCTTGAAGGCGAATATGATATGCAGGATAAGTTCTTGGAATGTCATAACTCTACTGCTGTTTAGAAAAGTCATGACCGTTGGACCAAGTATCCCACGAATCGTCAAGTCTACTTCTAACATTAGCACGGAATTCGAGAAAATTAAAAAATGGGTAAATAGGGTCTCTCTGTCTGGTCTTCGGATAACTAGCCCCCAAAAATGACCCGTCCAGGCTTTGCCTGTAGGCTTGTAATTTGGTTTGAAAGTTGAAAAGAACGATCGCTGTATGTAATAACAGTTTTATTGGTACGGGCATCTCGATAGCGCAATGTAAATTTTGTCCACAAGGTGTCACTCCAGGGTAAAATACAAACAAGTACAAAAAGGAATACTACTTTATAATTGTCCATTATTCTTCAGATTCTTTGCGGGCATGCGAATGATGGATCCAATTTTCTTTCCCAGATACCTTAACGGGATAAAAAGAAGTTAGTAAAACAGTATCAGGTCCTTCCCATTTTGGTTCAAATCTGTTTTTTCTTTTGAAATTCTTTATGTAAACTTTGTCCCCTGGCTGTGTATCGTGAACTTGGATTTCAGGGCTTATTCCCTGATACCGATAGGCATGGTTATGCATTTGGAAAAAAGAATTTTGAGGATACAGAAGCTATTGTGTTACCCGTTCATCTCCATCCAAGAGGCTAGTCTTTGCTGGCACATACGTACCCAGAACAGCAAGTATTCTCCCAAAAAGGATCTCAGCCGGAGAAACTCCAGTTGGTTGCCTCGGAGTATTCCTAATAGCCCACAAAACTAAATTTAAGGCCTCAGGCCATTTCAGACCAGTCTGTTTACAAACTTTTACTAATGTCTCCTTTAATGTCCTATTCATTCATTCTACCTGACCGGATGATTCGGGGTGATGTGGAGTATGAAATTTATTAAAAATCCCCAAAGAATTATAAATCTGAATCAGGATAGCAGCTGTGAAGTGACTCCCTCACTTCAGGAACGTCATACCTTGGAATGATTTCTTTCAATAAGGCTTTTACTACTGCCTTAGAATCATTTTTCTTAGTCGAGAAAGCTTCCACCCATCCTGATAGCTGATTAACAGTTATTAACATGTAAGATTATTGGTTTTGGCATGTCTGCATAATCAGTTTGGAGTTTTTGAAAAGGAAAGGTGGCTGGAGGTCTTTTCCCACCGGGAGGTTTAATTTGCACCGAGGCGTATTGTCTGCAAAGCTTACATCCTTCACAAATTCTTTTTGCTGTTGTATAAATTCCCGGGGCTGCCCCGAGTTTCTGGATTTGGAGCGCGAGGCTCTCCGGTCCCCCGTGGGTCCTCTCATGATGCCATCGCGTTATCGGCAATAAATCCCTTCCTTTTTGGAAGGAGAGGTTCGTTATTCAGAATTCACTGCTCTGCTCGCCGCTGGGCTCCCAACCGAGTCCATCGTTGTTTTTCTTCTTCAGGGAGGTCGTCGTACAGCTTATTCACGTCTCGGAGCTCCAGTGTTATTTCGTGTTGTAACGGAGACATAACGGACACGACCTTGCTGCTCTAGCGGCTTGGTCGGCTGGAGAATTTCCCTTTGCGATCAAGTCTTGCCTCTGAGTGTGTGCCTTTATATAGATCACAGATATTTCAGAGAGTAATTGGATCGTCTCCAAGAGGTCTTTGATCTGTCATCCGCGGGCAACAGTTTTTCTTGCCGAAGTCAGAAAACCCTTTCCCTTCCATAAAGTCCCCGTAGCATGACATACACCAAAGGCATATTTAGAGTCTGTATAAATGTTAAATCTTACTCCAATCGCATATTTAGCAGCTTCAGTAAGAGCAATTATTTCTGCTCCTTGTGCTCCTAAAAGTGCAGGCAAAGGTCCAGCCAACAGTACCTGCGGTTCTGCGGTGACGGCGAAACCGGTACGTCTTCGACCTTCTTCGTCGTAAGATGAGCCGTCCGTGAAGAGGTTCAAATCAGGATTATCTAAAGGTTGATCTCGCGGCGTGCTGGTTTCGCTTACGAGATTAGCACAATTGTGGTTATCTTTTTCTCCGTCAGAGGGTAAAGGCATTAAAGTTGCAGGGTTTAAAGCGTTGCACCTTTCCAGTTTCAAATTATCAGCCAATAAAAGAATTATTTCGTATCTATGTGCCCGTTGTGGAGACAAAGCTTTCTCCGCATATTGCTTTAACAAAATTTCTACCTCGTGGGGTACACAAACAGTTAGTGGATGACCTAAAACAATTGTTCTGGTTTTTCTCAACCATTTCAGCTGCAGCTGCTATTGCTCTGATACAAAAAGGAGTTCCTTTAGTCACTGGGTCCAATGTAGAAGAAAAATAAGCAACCCGTCTCTCATGCGGTCCCAAAGTTTGTACTAACGCTCCCTTTGCAACCCCTTTTGCTTCATCGCAATATAATTTGAAAGGTTTTGAATAATCAGGAAGCCCTAACGATGGGGCAGATAAGAGTGCAGCCTTTAAGGTACCAAAATTTCTCCCTCCCAGTGCCCCAGGCGACTGGTTTAATTTCCTCATTTCGGGTTGCTTCATGCAAAGGTTTAGCTATTTCACTGAATCCCGGGATCCAAGGACGGCAAAATCCTACCTGTCCTAAAAATCCTCTCAACTGGTTTTTCGTCACTGGTCTCGGTATTTCTTGAATTGCTCGGACTCTTTCAGGGTCTACTTCTCACCTTCTGGGCTTTACTATAAAGTCCAAATATTTTACTTGCTGTTTGCAAAACTGCAATTTAGATGGAGATGCACGGTGTCTCCTTTTAACAAGTTGGATACACAGATAGTCAGTATCTCAAATACAATTTCTCAGTTTTACTTGCCAATAATAAATCATTATCATATTGCACCAAGATCGATATATTTGGAAAAACTAAATCTTGTAAATCATTTTTCAGAATCTGAGAAAAAATTGTGGGTGAGCTGGGAAAACCTTGTGGTAGCCAGGTCCAAGTAAGTTGTTTCCCTTGCCAAGTAAAGGCAAAAATTGATTGGCTTTCTTCAGTAACTGGAATGCTAAAGCAAGCTCCGGTATGGTCAAGCACTGGGAAATACTGCGCCCAGACTGGAATCGGGGTTAAAATCAGACTAGGATCCGTCACTAGAGGGTATGGAGCAATTACGTGCTCATTCACTGCTCGTAAATCTCGAACAAATCTATATTCAGGGTCTCCATCCTTATCTGTCCTATGTTTACTCACTGGCAAAACTGGGGTATTATAAGGACTACGGCATTCTCTCAAAATCCCCTTTTCTAAAAAACGCACAATTTGTTTTCCAATGCTAGGAATGGGTTCATTTATAATCGGATATTGCCGAATTGAAGGAGGAGTCCCTCCTTTTGTTTTTATCACACCTGGTTCAGCAGATTTTACTCCAAAGTTCTCTGGGAACTCCAGCTAATTCGGGTCGTATTTGCGAATCACTATGTTTTTGTTCTTTAAGTTGGATTACCTGAGAACCCATTAAAATTAATCAGATCCCTGTAGGCGCCGAAGAGGTAAACGTGCCAAATTCCTGCAAGAGGTCTCGTCCCAGAAGGGAAACGGGAGAGTCTGGAGAAATTACAAATCTTCCTCAGACTGATTTTTCATTTGAAACTACTGGTAGAGGAGTAGACAAATATTTTTTCTGTTCCCCTACCACCCCCCGTATTATCACAGCTTCGTTTGGCATCTGGGGGATTTCAAAATTTAACAAAGACAATGTCGCTCCCGTATCTACTAGGAAAGTAACAAGAATACCCTTTACCTTTGCAGAAATCTGACCGCGCTCATCTCCCTTGATTCCGACAGGTTCCATTGCTTTTTTTTAATTTCCAGAGAAGAGGAATACCGTTCCTTACTGCGAATGAGGTCGTGGGGGGCCGGCAGGTGGGAATCCTCCTCGAGTTGCGACAAGTCTCGGTGGGCACTCTGCATATGTCCCAAATTTCCACAATAAAAACACTCTAAAGAGTTAGCATGTTGGGAAACAGGGGGAACTCTATTTCGCCCCCCTCTTCCCTTAAATTTCCCCCGAGAAAATCCCCGACCTCTCATTTGCGGGTTAAAATTCTGACTAATTGCTGCAGCTAACAGCCCAATTTCTCTCTCCTTCTCTTTCCACTCTTGCTTTCTTTCAATTTTTAATTTCTCTTCTTCCTCTTTTTGCCTTTCTTCAGCTCTTCCATCAAAAACAAAGGCAGCAACACTTAGAATTTTAGCTAATGTCTCACCCTGCCAGCCTGGCGTATGTTTCTTAAAATATTTACTTACGTCTGGAGCAGATTGATCTACAAAAACGCCGATAGCTAAAGGCTCCTGGAAATTGTCACGGGTCGTGCCCCCATATTTCAATAAAGTTGCCTTCAGTCGTCCCCAGTAATGTTCCTCAGGTCTCTTCCTGCATTCTAAAACCTTTGTCCAATTAGTTACTCTCTCATCAGCTTGGCGAACCACTTCTATTAATTGTTGAACGGCAGCTCGGTGAGCCCTTGTTCCTTCAGTGGTTGCGAGATTCCATTCCGGATCTTGTTCAGGCCATGGGTTTAACCCCTGGCCTTTCTGAGCAATTTCTCTATCCTTTTGAAAAATCTTTTTTCTTTCCTCTGCCTGAAATAATTCTCGCGGCAGAGTCCTCATATCATTCCAATTAGGGGTATAATCAGTGACAATTCCCCGTAACAATCAAGCACATTTTTCAGCGTCATCACGCAGCCGAGGCATTTTCGACCGCCAGGCTAATAAATCACCTTGCTTCCAAGGTTCGTGCCTCGTTATTGCAGTTACTGCAGGAATTTCAGCAGGCGCACCTGGACCTGCTCTCGGGTTTGGGATGTAATCCAAATGCTTTGGGTACGTGCCAACACCCTTAGAGAAAAGCTCAGTTTCCTCAGCCTCAGGAGCCGAGGGAAGTAAACTTTTCCTCATTTTCAACAAGGGACTTTTCCTCCTTTCTTGTGCCCAATTATACCAATAATCGATATCTTGACTTCTGGAGTCTTCCAAAATCATTCTCAAAAATTTTTACTTATGGGGTTTAAATGTTCCCTTAGGAGGCCACTCAGCCATTGGCCCTCCTCCTCTATTTCTCGTGAGGAATGCCCATTCCTCTTGGCACAATATTCTCAATTTCCTTTTTTGCAACGTCTGTGCCGAGGGAATCTTTTTCCAACTTTCTAAAACCTCACAGGGGGCGTCCACCTTTCAACGCTGGGTGCTAACCCCATCTTTCTTAATTAATTTTTTTTTTTTTTTTTGCAAGTTTAAACACAAGAGTTTCCCAGGATAATTTTTATCTGGAATTACCCGTGCCCAAGTTTCTTAGGTGAACTCACCTGATTATTTCTGCCGGCAATTGAGCGTTGGTAATGGGTTTGTCCAGAGGAATATCCAGTTGCTCTCTTGTGTCCTAGACTCCCATCTGCGTCTCCAATTCTGTTAAAGAATTTTCAAACATGCGTTTCTCTAGGTTTGCTTTATTAACAGCTCAGAGATGGGCCACCACCGCGGCGAATGGCCACCTTCCAAAAATTTCCCAATCTTTCATACCTTTTTACCACCCATTGTCCCAATCCAAAGTCTTTGTAATTTTCCAGTCGATCTCGGTTCCCGTGTCGTTATCATTCATCAATTTATCTCATCAATTCTCGTGTCCCGGTCCTTCTGAAGCTAGTGGTCGTAGGCAGAAGGTCTTGGGTCACCACGATCACTTATCGTCTTATACATCAAAGATCTCCTTTGAATTTCTGAAAATCACTCAGGCTATTCTATTAATTTATCTTGTCCTAAAGTTAATTGCTTATTCTGATGTCTTAAGTCTAAGATGTATGATCCTTCCTCTGTTGATTCGTCTTGACCGGGTTTTAAGCCAGCCGTGGAGGGGGAGACATATAGGACAATTAAGCCGCTCATACATATTGTTTTATAAGCACCTGCATTCTGTTAATCATATCTAAAACAATTTCTAATCATTAATTATATGTCTAATATGAATAGTCTCAAAAGAATATGGCTTAAGGTCTGGTTCCTTTTACAAAGACGCAAAAGTGCTTCTTTACAAGAGGGTTTTCGTCCACTCTTACTTAAGTCAACTGAAGGGAAGATCTGAATAAAGCCATGGTGCCTTCTCCCACCCTACTCTGACCATTCACCGAGATCCAGTGCTTAGCGCTGTTCCCAAACAGTTTCCACTGAGACTGGATGAACTGTCAGATGCTACCATTATTTATCAACTTAAGCTCCCGGTCTCTCCTGCCGTTTCCACATCCACTTTTCCCTTTCTGATAAGGCATGAACCGTCATCAGAATTCACTCTCCACTCCAATAACAAACTAAACATTGCACAGACTCCCAGAAGTACGCAGGTGACTATCGTTACATCTGCCTCCGTATTAGAGGGATCGGCGCTGTAAAAAGACCTGCCGTTAGCAAATATTCGTGTTCATTCATTCCAGTACACGCATTACGAAACGATGTTATTGCGGTAGGAAGGCTAGGTGGGTATTCCAGGTAGAGAGACATATATAAATATAGAGAGATATATATATATAATTTGTGCTCCTTGCCTCTCGCCCTGTTAGTGGGCACCACCGAGGAGTTTCTGGCTGCCTCCGCTTCCATCCCACGAGGTGTTCGTTGCACGTAGATGAGATCCACCTGAGCCTTCTCTTCTCCAAGCTAACCAGCCCCGGTTCTCCCAACCTTTCTTCAGGCTCCAGGCCCTCCCTCGTCATCGTGGTGACCCATCCCCAGTATGTCCATGCTTCTCCCGGACTGGGAATCCCAGCACTGGACACGGCACTCCAGCGCTGAGCGATTTCCCCAAGAAAGCCGGGGAAGGTGCCTTCTGCCTTCTGAAAGAAGGGACTGTCCAGGGTAAAAAAAACACCTCACACAAATCCCTCCTTCTTGGGAAACGTAGTTAAGTAGATATACTGACGGAAAGGAATAATAGGTTTAAATATACTGGATTTGAAACGAATGCGATGCTGTAAGTCGTTCTTAAGGCAAAGCTACACGCTTTCACTTGAATCACCCTAACGGAATATTTACTTGCTTAAGAAGCGTAGTAGTGAAAAAGACCACGCTCTCTGAAGCTGATACTCCGTTACTACTGGGTAGTATCTAAATCCTTCAACCCGACACACGTGCAGAGAGCAGCGACGCGGGTCTTGGTATGGAAGGGCTGTAGCGAGAACCGCAGCCCAGCCGTAACATCCTTCAGACACAGGACAACTTACCTGAAATACAATTTAAATGATGTGACGAGCAAAGGGAATAAAAGCAACCGCACCTCTCTGCTTATACATCGTTTTTTTTATCAGAATGCAGCAGTGACTGTCAGAAGAAACGTTTTGATAATCTAATATTACAGTGAAAAACCGTTGTGTCGTGAGGTTCTCATTTCTGCCCTTTACTGTGTTTGGGGTAATAGCCAAGTTTAGAACAGCGTTGTTAGAACTGAAAATAAGGCAGTTTCCTACAGGTTCTTTTGCATGGGGTCAGTTAAAGTGAAAACATGTTTAAAAATTGAACAATCATAGTTCTTTTTTCCCCACTATGATAAAACCATGTACCTGTATTTCTCAAGAGCTGTACTTAACGTTCGTCCGTAAAGAAGATGTCTTGCTTAAGGCACAAGAAAACAAATCTTTTCTTCATAAATGTTACAGGTTCCCGTGAGGCACAGAGATAAACACGCTGAATGGCAATTTCTGTCTTTGCTAGGTTCGGGTGAATGAGATGGTTAAGTCGCTGAACAGAAGCCCTATGAAAACGAAAACTAGGTTTTTGTTCATACTGATTCATGAAGGTGTGTAAAATATAGATGATGTGCAAGTAGTAATCCAGCCACCGTTTGAGAAAACTGACACCAATCTGTGTCGTAATTGATGAGAATGTAGGTTTTTGAAAGGTCCAGAAGCCAGTATGTACTCACTTTCCATTTTTTAAGAGAGGCAAGTTTCTAAAGGACACAAACCCACACTGTTAGCGTATTTATTTTAGCAAGTGGTGACCTAGAGACCACCTGCTGCAACACGGTATTCCTGCGGAAGCAGAATAGCTTTTTTAAATTTCTCTGGGAGTTACTGATTTGATACCCATCCAACGCCTGATGATAAAACAGTGGGAGCAAATCTGTATCATTATAAACAACACAGAAACACCAAAAATCCAATTCCTTGTTACATGCTGAATGCCTTCACAGACCTGCCCCCCCCAAGTTAAAAAATCAGAATTTTGTTCACTTTTTTGATCCTACAAATTTTACAGGGAAGGTTTTTACCCCTTCTCCTGCCAAAAGCCAATGACATGAGTGAAAGAGAGAGAGTGGGGAAAGACGACAACCAATCGCTTTGGAATTCAGAAACATTTAGAAAACACCAACTTTGTTAGTCGGACGGAATGGACGGGGAGGACAGAACTAGTGCTTAATCGTGTACACAATAAAAAGGTTTTGAAGGAAACGGGGTTTTTTCATGCCTTTCTAACTGTATTGAGAAATGCACTAAAACCCTCTTCCGCGAGAACACTGCAGCAGTGCCAGACGTGCTTGATACATTTCTTTAAGCTTTTTATTTGCCAACATCTTCACGAGCTGTGATCATCCTTTGAATCTGAGCAGTTCCCTCATAAATCTGAAAAGAAGGATTGCAATAATGTCAGCTGGTCATTTTTTACAATATTTTAACAGATCTCTCTACGCTTGTAAACCTTCATAGCACTAATCCGGTGTGGATTAGGATGTGCAGAAAGACCAGAGACAACTGAAAAAAATTTGAGTGTGACTTGATTAACGACAGTGGGCTAAATGCAATAAACCACATTCAAGGTACTGAGAGACAGTCTTGTTCTCTCCGACGCTCTCATCAAAACTCAGTAAGGTTCTCATGAAATTAACAGACATAGTGGGTGCAGAAGGACGGGGAAAATGTCTTAGCTGGGGAAGAAAATACGTAATTCAGGTTTTACAAAGCAGGTTTTGAAACAGTGGGTGCAGGGGAGGAGGTGACCTGTGCTGAAAGCGTTGTATTTTCTTTGACTAGCCTTTCGAGACCATAGCGAATGTTCACTTTCATCCATTTATTCCCACTGTTCCTTCTTAAATAGTACTCTCTTCAGCATAGTATTTCTTTTTTTCTTTCTTTCTTTTTTTTTTTAACCATGTATTCTTGCATTTTCCTCTAGAAACATTCTGCATCATCCCTCTGTCCTGTTTGGCTTGCTGGCAGCAAAGTCAGAGATACACAACAAAAGATGAATATGGGTCTAACGCGGAAAGAAGGCCGTATACTGCACAGGTACAGTGCAACGTGATTCAAGGGCAACACAGTTTAGGTGTTTAAGTCCTTCAGCTCCCAGCTCTGCCAAAACTTGCTTTGGCAAATTGCTCCAATGCATGCAAATTCACTTTCTCTGTCGTCATAAAAGAGGGGTAATCTTCCCAAGAACCTTACAAAGCTTTTCAAAAATAAAGACGCTGTAACCTGTGGTCACGCTGGTGTTTTGGCTCGGAGGAAATTGTTAATTCTCAAAGTGGATTCTCTGACTGCTGCTGCTTACCCCATGTCTAAATTACTTGCTGATGAAGAGAGCCGTGAAACTCAGGCGTGAAGACATCAAGACCCAGAGCCGCCTTAAGTAATTACAGGAAAGGTTTTGGTTTACAAGTCAAAGGGAGTAGTGTCAAGCATCATTGACAATTAAAGAAGGGAAGTTTTCCAAATCTGAGAAACTAAGTTAGAGTTTCTATCATAGTAGCCTCGATTTGTAGCCAGGCAGAAACCCAGAGCAAAGCATGGACGTGTAAGAATGTTACCAGAAAACACAGGAGCAGAAATGTGTCATACTGAGAAACATCAACTATACGGAAGAAAAGAACAGGTGGAAAACAAAGTTTCTGTACGTGAAACAAATGGCCAAAAGCATATACCATCTGGAATTGGGCAGTAATATAGGGAAGTGTAACCAGGAGACATTGGATGAAATAATTGTAAAGACAAAAGCCTTTCCTGCGTTCTTTTGGGGATGAAGGGGAGCAGAAAAAACACCCCAAATCTAATACTAAGTCTGATTAATTTGAACAATTTAAAAAAAAAAAAAAAGTCTACCTAGCCATGCATTCATGATGGATCAGTGCAATGGAAAATCTAAATAACTGGGATCCTGTAAAATCAGTGTCAACTTTCACATAAACTTCTAAGCCTCCCACCCTTTTTCTCTAGAAAAGCATGGCACCTGCCAGGAAAAAAGCCCAACCATAACAAAGTTCAATTACTCATTCATTTCCTCACTTGCAGGAGTGCAATTAGGACTAAGAACCTTTAGCTTCCAAAGCAGTAATCTTCTATCCTTAGATAGAGAAAGAATTCTTGGCTAGTGAGAATAGTTTTAATTTTAAAGTCAGCTATAAGAGAAACTTCAACTACCTGGAAACTTAACAGCTGTTCTAACTAACGTTACGGATCATGGTGCACATGCATTTCTTGATACCTTTTTTGATATGTTTTATCGAGTCATTATTAATGTCAGAAAGAGGTGAAAAGATAAAGATTACTGGTTTTGCTAAACATAATTAAACGATTCTTGCTGAATAAAGAACTGTAGCATAGTACATGCTAAGAGAAGAACTACGACATGGAATAATTTCTTGGTCATAACACTGCAGAAAAAGATCTGGGGATTATGGGTGACTATGGGCTAAACGTGAGGAAATATGAGCATGTTTTTTTTCTTTTTTTTTGGGGGTGGGTGGGGAGGGGAGCTGATCACTCCAGGCTGTGCCACACTTCTGTTAATACAACATACGCAAGATAATTAATCCATGATACTCGGTGCTGGTGATACCTCAGCTGAAGTAATCTGCCCAGTTTAGGATACCAAAGTTTCAGACAGAAAGTTTAGAGCACAGCAAGAAGTGAGGAAGAGAACAGCATCACACGTAAACCATCTATCTCTACCTCCAGAACACCAAAGCAAGCCTTGGTATTTTGATCACTGTTTTCTACAGCGCTTTTTTCTAAGAGTTCCAAAGCTTCAAAATGAAGAGGTCAAAAATTTCAAAGAGTTACCACATCAGAAAAGCAAAACCACACCACTAAGTTTCTTCCTCTTGCGTAGGTTAAGTTGTTGATCTAACCTAAAGAGTTTTGTATGCAAGAATTTGCCTGATTGGAATGCCCTTTCTTTAAATGGAAGGATTATTGCTCTCATCCTCCATTTTTTTTTTTTTAGTATGCTTACATCACGATTTCAAATAAGTAGCCTTTAAGTTTATTTGATAGAAAATGTTTGCATGACTCAAGGTCACATTCTCCCTTTTATTCACCTGGTAGATTTTAGCATCTCTTATGAGGTTTTCTACAGGATATTCAGTATTAAATCCATTTCCTCCAAAAATCTGCACTGCGTCTGTAGCTACTTGGTTTGCAACATCACCCGCGAATGCCTTTGCAATGGAAGCGTAGTAGGTATTCCCGCGACCGGCAGCGACTTCCCGCGCAGCTCTTTGGTAAGCCATCCTAGCCAGTTCCACTTTCATTGCCATTTCAGCAAGCATGAAAGACACCGCTTGGTGCCAAGAATGATGAAATAAACTAAGTTAACATTGCCAGCTTAAAATTCTATGACATCCAAGAAGAATATAGTCGTCTTAATTTCTTAACTTGCAAATCCAGCACATTCGGGAAATTGTACTTGAGGAATTCTCCATAATTTGGATGAGGTTCTCAAGTATAAGTTGAATTAGACTTTCAGGTTTTTAATTCTAAAAGCCACTTAGGCATGGGGATTAAGTATTGAATTATGAAGTTGTGCTTTACTTTTCATGAGATCTGTACTTAGCTTGCTGTTTATTTGTATTTCTTAAAACCTGCTAAGCAGTGTGATTGGCAATGTTTTCTATTCATATTAATACCGTGAGTCTTGTTTCACGTACCTCTCAGAGGTTTTTTCCTTCCCTGAAAATCCCTGTTCATTAGAGTTGAAGAACTTAAGCCTGTCCTGACAGTACATGAGTTTCAGGGGTTTGGGTGGAGTTTTCTTTGTGATTTTTACTGTTATCATCAGTAAGTTCTAGAAAAATCCCAGGAGTTACTGCATTGCTAGATTTACTTAGACAGTGCTGAGCTGTATGCTTGAAAACCCAAGCAAAGGCAGAGAAATAATCAATCACACGTCCTAAATGTCAAGGAACAACCTTGAAAATGCACTAGTGGTACATCTGGTATGAAAACATGGGGTTTTGATATATTTATTTTTATATATTTAACTTACTTCAACAATTGGTTTCCCAAAGGTTTTCCTCTCCAAAGCACGTTTAGTAGCTTCGTCGAGTGCTCTTTTTGCTAACCCAACAGCACCAGCTGCTACCTGAATTAAATATAGCACCGAATGAAAATCAGAAATGCCTGTTGTATTTTTTAAGTAACTTATTTCTGATACTTATGGGTAGTCTGGTCTTATCAAAAGCTCCTACTGTGATTTTAAAGCCAGATCCCTCAGCTGTTAATATATTTTCTTTTGGAACTCGTACATCTTCAAAGACAATATCTCTGGTATCAGCAGCGCTGACCCATGTTCATTTCCTGAAAAGGGAAGTTTACAGAGGTGCAACTAAATTAGATTATTCCAAGGTGCAACACATTTTCATTCTTTAGTTTACTCAAAGCATACAATAAGCCTTTTTTTTTCCCCCCAAACACTTTATTTTTATCTAAAAATCACCATATCTACAACAAATAACAGGTTTGCATTTACAGACCAGCATGCCCTTAATTTCCCACAGCTGGGCAGTTTACTTTCTCTGTATGTGAAATCAGTTCCGTAGCTGTAATCACTCCTTTGTCTTTTTCTAGTTCCTCTATATCCTTTGAGATGGGAGAGGAGAAAGTAAAGAACCTAACAGGCAGGCAGGAGCGGAATACAGCTGTACTACAAACAAACAAATAAATAAATGAGATTTTTCAAGCTTTCAGTTTCCTTCCCTAATGTTCAATGTCTAGTTTTGCCTGCTACTAAACCCAGTGCTTTCTTCAGTTCTTTCTTTGTTTTCTTTCTTCCCTCCCTGCCCCCAGCCAAAAGAGAATTACCACCAGTGTCTCCGAGGCCTGTTCCTTGAGCAGGAGGAGCTAAAATTAAAGCACGCTGTGTGTTTATGGTTAAAGTTTTCCACCTTGCTTCTTGCTCTTTCAAGGCATGCTAGTTCACATTAATTGGCACTTGTCGATTAAATGGTTCTCAAACATTCTTTTGCAGCTGTGCAAAGTCACCTTACTTTAGACCGCTCTGCAGAGTTCCTTATCTGAATGAATAAAAATACAATTATTAAGTACATCTTATGAATAGCGTCTGTATGCTGTGAAAATGAAAAGATCATTGAAAACGCTCAGTTGCTTCACAGTCTTTTTTCTTTAATGGCAATTTGTTGCATTATTGGTTTAGCAGCGAATAGTAATTCCTGGCTTGTCAAATAAGAGGTATACACTTCATCTTTCTTCCAATTTGGATTCCAGGGCCGTTTGCTTCCACAATGAATCTAGTAAAGACTTTGCTTGCAGGAGCTTTTAGATCTGGATCGGTACGAGCTAACAAAAAATACCTAGTGTAAAACAAAGACGAGGGGAGTCAGTTTATCCTCACAATTAACAATCAGATACTTTTCTAGCTAGCATGTTAAATTTTTTTATGTGTGCTTGTACCATATAATAAATCTATCAATAAGTTAACAACCCTTTTTTCTTGGGCCTTCCAAAAATAAACTGAGAGGGAGCAAGAGAGAGGAAGCTTCAGTGCACCTCTTACCGCAAAAGTCAAGATTTAATTAAATTCCTTCCAATCAAGATGTAAAGGTTCTCCTCCTTTTCCATGTATTCTAAGTCTTAATGTTACCATCAGCTTCCCAAAGTACAAAAGAAACCTATTCACAGCATATATGCAGAAATCAATGCTTAGGAAATAGAGTATTGAATGCAAAATGTTAAGTTATCACCCGATTTCAAAGATCTTAACTTTGTTCTTCCAAGTGTAAGTTCTAAATAAGTTTTTTACTGTTAGAAATTAAACAGTCGTAAATCACATTTATGGTCTTCAGCAATATCAGTAGATAACAGGTAGATTCCCTTGATGGTTCTGCCTTGAACAAAGAAGCAAATAACAAGAAAATTCAGCTTTATACGTGAATGTAGAAAGTTTTTTGTCTTGAATTAGAAAGAATTTATGTGTTGGGGGTGAGCATGATCTTGTTATGTGAGACATGATGAACGAGGTCTCTATTGTAAAGCACCTTCATAGGCACCGCAGCAAAATCTGGGTTCTTTGACACCTGGAAAATGTCTTCCCTTAAGAAAATAAAATGTAACACCACAATCCCAGAGTTTTTCTATCTATCTTCACCAAAAGTGAGAGGTGTTTCTCGCAGCATCAGAAGCAACTGATCTCAGTCACCACAGCCACAAAGCAAGGTCCCTTGTAACGTGAGCTTGGCGAGTACTTTGCAAGTTAGCTCTTACTGTTGCTGCCCTTCCCTGAAGAGAAACGGGAATTAATTTTGTTTGATAGCAGCAAAAATGGAGAGGCATTCTTGGATGGAGTTGTCATGTCACCGCTCGGTTTCCTTCTTAGGCATCGCACAGCACGGAGACTGCGTCCTTCTACCTTGCGCTGATAAGCCGGTCACCGATTGAAGTGTAGTGTGGTGAAACATAAAGAATGTTCAGATTGGTAACAGATCTTTAAAGAAACACTAGTATCTAACTTGGGGACACACAGGTCAGCGTAGAACAGAAGAACAGAAACTGTAACGCGAGAAAAAGTCGACACACCAGTTTGCTTTCCCCCCATTTGTGATCCACATCTTCTGGCCATTAAGAACATATTCATCTCCTTTCTTCTCAGCCTTTCTTTTTATACCAGCCACATCAGAGCCTGCTCCAGGCTCTGTTACACAGTAGGCCTAAAAGAAAAGGAAATGCAAAATCTTGAGGAACAGAAGTTCTGTCTTTAAGCAGCCGTGAATTATTGCAGAATTATGTGCATTAAACTGATATGTAATAAAAGGTTTAAGTGAACTGCACGGAAAACCCCAAAATACTACATCAAAAAACTGCAACAACTGCCTGAGCAAGAATCCAAACGTGTATGGGTTCATTTTCCTTATAAATCCACAATAATACTTAAAATTGTCTTTTAACGCTCAACAGAACCATTCTGTAATGTTAATAAGTCATCACTCCCTTATGCTTCACAAACTCTGATCTGAAAGCCGAGGACCTCTGAAAATAAGAGCAGAGAGTAACATTTTATGGTGCCCTGGTTTCAGCTGGGATAGAGTTAATTTTCTTTCTTGTAGCTGGTATAATGTTATGTTTTGGGTTCAGTGTGAGAAGAATGATGATAAGCCACTGATGTTTTGAGTTGTTCCTAAGTCGTGTTTAGACTAAGTCAAGGATTCTTCAGCTTCTCATGCCCAGCCAGCGAGAAGGCTGGAGGGGCACAAGAAGTTGGGAGGGGACACAGCTAGGGCAGCTGACCCAAACTGGCCAAAGAATATTCCATACCATGTGACGTCATGCCCAGTATAGAAACTGGGGGGAGTTGGCCGGACATACGGCCAGCGGCAGTGGCCGATCCTTCTCTTTCATGTACGTATAAGGTAAAAGCTTTGTCATCATTTGGAGGCCAAGTGCAGGGGCTGTCAATGAGACTCATTTAAGTTTTTCAAAGGCAGCCATCTGGTCCACACTCCATGTTAAAGGTTGGCATCAATGGTCAAGTCCACCCCTCGATCACAAGCCCATTTGTGTGTCGCACGCCTTCCGAAATGTCCCGATGCGTCATGTTCCCAGTCCAGATCCACCTGAGCCACTTCAATTCCAGCAGCCTGGTCCACCGGCTCATTGTTTTGATGATCTTCAGCGACACGACTCCTGGCTACGTGAGCATCTACGTGACGTACTTTTACAACCAGGTTCGCCACCCAGGCAGCAATACCTTCCCACAATTCAGCAGCCCAGCTGGGTTTGCCTCTGTGCTGCCAGTTGGTCTGCTTCCTACTGCTGCTGTAGCCAGCCCCACGGAGCATTTACTGCCGCGCTTCTCCGCTGCGACAATCTAGGGAAAACGACGCATCGCCAGGGACTCACCCTGGGGAGAAAACGGACCAACACAGATACTGTGGATCAAGCGATTTCTCCGTTTATTAGCTGCGCAATACTTGGTTATATAGTGTTTTAGTATCTATTCACGCGTAGGTCATTTGTTGATTGGTCAACTTGTGCCGTTCACGCATCTAAACAATAGTCTAATTGGATAATGTCTTCTGATCACGCGAATGATGTCTTCTGCCCGTATTCTGTCTTGCATCCTGCTGTCCGTCACGTACGCCCGACCTTGTTCTACTTTCTGTGCCTGCTTTATCAAACTTGTCCCTGAGCAGTATCTACTTTTGTGCTGCCCAGCAAACTTGTCAGCAAACTTGAACAATCGTGTCTTGTGCAGTTTCTTTAACAATTATGCCTTGTACCGTTTCTTCTCCGTTCGTGCCTTGTTCTCCTACAATTTACCACCATCCATGGGTCAATATAGAGATTAAGGACCGGCCAACTTTTCTCGTTCAGCAAAATCTAAAGCCAGCTCCGTGGCTCTCACCTCTGCAAACTGACTCCATTCACCTTCTCCTTCAGCAGCTGCTGCGACTCGTTCTGTAGGGCTCCGCACAGCACCTTTCCACCTCCGATGCTTTCTGACAATATGACAGGACGCACCTGTAAACCGGGCGTCTTGCTTCTCTTTTTTCTGGTAATTTATTACACAGTGGGACCTCTCCAGCACAAGTCACCTCCTCTGGTGACACTCCAAAGTTTTGGCCTTCTGGCCAGTCCATGATCACTTCCAAGATTCCCGGGCAGTCAACGTTTCCCATTCCAGCCCGTTGCATCATCGGCACGACCCACTTACTCCATGTAGCATCAGCTGCATGACGCATAGAGGGGACATTCCCTTTGAACATCCAGCCCAGGCAATCAAGGTGCCAAGATGAGCCGTGCTGCAGGACCAACTACTTCTGAAGTGGCTTGAAACCCTTCACATGCTGCTAATATTTTCTTTTCCGTTGGGGTGTAGTGGGCCTTGGACCCTCTATAACCGTGGCTCCAAAACACTAGAGGCTGACCTCAAGTCTCTCCAGGTGTTTTCTGCCAGAGGCTCCAGGTGGGGCCATGGTCCCTGGCTGTGGTGTAAAGCATGTTTTTCACATCTTGTCCTGCCCAGACTGGCCCAAGGGCTACTGCACGAACAATCTCCCGTTTAATTTGTTCAAAGGCTTGTTGTTGCTCAGGGCCCCATTCAAAACCGTTCTTCTTCCCGGTCACCCGATGGAGAGGGCTTACGATCAGACTGTAATTTGGAATATGCATTCTCCAAAAACCCAAAAGCTTGTGTTTCATTTTTATTAGTTGGTGGTGACAATTCTGTTATTTTATTGATCACATTCTTTCGGCTCTGACAATGCCCATCTTGCTATTTTATTCCTAAAAACTGCATGTCCTGTGTGGGTCCTATGACCTTACTTCCTTTTATGGCGAAACCAGCTTTCAGAAGCATCTGGATTTTTCTTCTCCCTTTCTCAAACACTTCCTCTGCTGTTTTGCCCCACGCAATGACGTCATCAATACATCGCAGGTGTTCTGGAGCTTTGCCCTGTTCCAGTGCAGTCTGGATCAGTCCATGCCAAATGGTGGGGCTGTGTTTCCACCCCTGGAACAGCCGATTCCAGGTGTACTGGACGCCCCTCCAAGTGAAAGCAAACTGTGGGCTGCACTCTGCTGCCAAACAGATCGAGAAAAAACACTTTATTGATGTCAACCGTTGCGTACACTTGGCTGCCTTTGCTGCAGTTCATATTGGAGTTCTAGCATGTCCGATGCGGCAGCACTCAGTGGTGGCATGACTTCGTTCAGGCCATGATAGTCCATGGTTAGCCTCCATTCCCCGTTAGATTTTTGCAGTGGCCATATGGGTCTATTAAAGGGTGAGTGAGTCTTGCTGATCACTCTTTCACTCTCCAGGCGCTGAATCAGCTTATGGATGGGAACAAGGGAGTCTCATTTGGTACAATACCCTCCCCTTGAACAGAAAAAGGCTGACTCTTAATAGCTGAGACCTTGGTTACTGTGGGTGAGGAAGATCTATCCTTCTTGGATTGCTCAGACAATTTAGGGGTCAGGTTCTCCACCACCAAGACACAGATCCGTAGGAGGAAGCAAGATTATCTTTCTATTCTCGGAGTTGTCTGTCCAAAACCATCCATAGTTGGTGCCTCCGTGTCTGTCCAGCTCGTTACCGCCAGGGTGTTGGCGTATGACGTTGGAGCATTTCATATAAACTTTTGCCACATGGACCGTGTGCACGGGATTTCATCCAGGTCTTTGGATGCCTGGTTGTTCTCCAGGTTGCTGTAATTCACCTCCACCATGGCTAATTCCCTCAGATACTGGACACCTCCCTCAATGGTGGTCCACTTTCCGTGGGAATTTGCAAGATCTTCCTTGAAGGGATACCTGTCCTTCACACTCCACAGGACTCGCCTCCAGAGGCTGAAGACTGCTGCCCCTTTTCCAATCCCTTTCTCAACGGCCTTACCCCTAGCAAGGGATCCCAGCTGCCGGGCTTCCTTACCCTCTAATTCCTGACCATTGGCCCCAGTATCCCAGCATCAGAGCAGCCAGCTGATAATCGGCTCTCCTGGATGACGGCTGAATTCTGTCTGTGCATCTCCCAAGCTGACCTCAGCTTCCGTTGTTCCTTCTTGCCTATAGGGGCGACTGGGATAGTTGAGGCCTGGGTCTCTGGTTGAGCCACAGTGTCCCTTTGTATGTCTTTAGCTCCAGAGACCCTCTCTTCTCCCTGAGGGTGCTGAACAGTGCTGAATAGTGCTCAGTAGGCGAAGGCCAGGCCCCAGCACAGCGCCACAAGCTGTGTCTCTTTGGCATAGCCAGCACCAGGGCACCCTTTTTGCAAACATTCTGTCACTTCATCAGGATCCCGCGCTCATCTGGGTTGAAGTCCCAGACCATTGGAGGTGACAACCATTCTAGGTACCTGCCTGTATTCCCCTGCATGCCTTGCCACCCATAACCACACTGCCTTGGGGCATATCCCTGCGTGGTATTCCTAAATAGCTGGTTAACCCTAGGGAAAGCGGAACAAAAATTCTTGAGAAGTACCAGTAAGGAGTATTTTGGTTACCCAAGGATGTTCAAGGTACTGAAGAGTTATTGTAAGGAGGGAGAAAACCTCTGCCACACAAAAGAAGGTGGTGAAGGTGCCATTCTGTGTTTCGTCCACCCAAAAACTCTCAGAGGAGAAAAGGGAAAAGGTGTAATTGTTAATTGTCTCCATGAGATGATTCTCAGAGTAATGGCAGGAGTGCAGAGCTCAAAT
>JAZGTQ010000521.1:0-25185 GCA_037953605.1 Necrosyrtes monachus | reverse complement strand
GGAAAGCAGGGAAAAGAGAGAGTCGATGGAAAAGAAGGTGGAGAAAGAGTTCATGCAGAAGAGGGAAACCAGGGAAAAGAGAGAGTCGAGGGGAAAAAAAAGGGAACGAGAGAAATCATGCAGAAGAGGGAAGCCAGGGTAAAGAGAGCGTCGAGGGAAAAGAATAGAAAGAGAGAGTTAATGCAGAAGAGGGAAACCCGGGAAAAGAGAGAGTCGAGGGAAAAAAAGGGGAAGAGAGAGCTCAAGGAAAAGAGGGACGCCGGGGAAAAGTGAGAGTCGGGGGAAAAGAATAGAGAGAGAGAGTTCATGGAAAAGAGGGACGCTAGGGAAAAGAGTCACTTGAGGGGAAAAGAGCTAAAAGAGAGAGGTAATGCAGAAGAGGGAAACCAGGGAAAAGAGAGAGTCGAGGGAATAGAAGGTGAAGAAAGAGTTCATGCAGAAGAGGGAAACCAGGAAAAAGAGAGAGTCGAGGGAAAAGAATAGAAAGAGAGAGTTAATGCAGAAGAGCGAAACCCGGGAAAAGAGAGAGTCAATGGAAATGAAGGGGAAGAGAGAGCTCAAGGAAAAGAGGGACGCCGGGGAAAAGAGCGAGTCGAGGGAAAAGAAGGGAAAGAGAGAGTTAATGCAGAAGAGGGACGCCAGGGAAAAGAGTCACTCGAGGGGAAAAGAGCTAAAAGAGACAGGTAATGCAGAAGAGGGAAACCAGGGAAAAGAGAGAGTCGAGGGAATAGAAGGTGAAGAAAGAGTTCATGCAGAAGAGGGAAACCAGGGAAAAGAGAGAGTCGAGGGAAAAGAAAGGAAACAGAGAGTTCATGAAAAAGAGGGAAACCAGGGAAAAGAGAGAGTCGATGGAAAAGAAGGTGGAGAAACAGTTCATGCAGAAGAGGGAAACCAGGAAAAAGAGAGAGTCGAGGGAAAAGAAGGGGAAGAGAGAGTTCATGGAAAAGAGGGACGCCAGGGAAAAGAGTCACTTGAGGGGAAAAGAGCTAAAAGAGAGAGGTAATGCAGAAGAGGGAAACCAGGGAAAAGAGAGAGTCGAGGGAAAAGAATAGAAAGAGAGTTAATGCAGAAGAGCGAAACCCGGCAAAAGAGAGAGTCGATGGAACGAAGGGGAAGAGAGAGCTCAAGGAAAAGAGGGACGCCGGGGAAAAGAGAGAGTCGGGGGAAAAGAATAGAAAGAGAGAGTTCATGGAAAAGAGGGACGCTGGGGAAAAGAGTCACTTGAGGGGAAAAGAGCTAAAAGAGAGAGGTAATGCAGAAGAGGGAAACCAGGAAAAAGAGAGAGTCGAGGGGAAAAAAAAGGGAATGAGAAAAATCATGCCGAAGAGGGAAAGCAGGGAAAAGAGAGAGTCGATGGAAAAGAAGGTGGAGAAAGAGTTCATGAAAAAGAGGGAAACCAGGGAAAAGAGAGAGTCGAGGGGGAAAAAAGGGAACGAGAGAAATCATGCAGAAGAGGGAAGCCAGGGTAAAGAGAGCGTCGAGGGAAAAGAATAGAAAGAGAGAGTTAATGCAGAAGAGGGAAACCCGGGAAAAGAGAGAGTCGAGGGAAAAAAAGGGGAAGAGAGAGCTCAAGGAAAAGAGGGACGCCGGGGAAAAGAGAGAGTCGGGGGAAAAGAATAGAAAGAGAGAGTTCATGGAAAAGAGGGACGCTAGGGAAAAGAGTCACTTGAGGGGAAAAGAGCTAAAAGAGAGAGGTAATGCAGAAGAGGGAAACCAGGGAAAAGAGAGAGTCGAGGGAAAAGAAGGTGAAGAAAGAGTTCATGCAGAAGAGGGAAACCAGGAAAAAGAGAGAGTCGAGGGAAAAGAATAGAAAGAGAGAGTTAATGCAGAAGAGCGAAACCCGGGAAAAGAGAGAGTCGATGGAAACGAAGGGGAAGAGAGAGCTCAAGGAAAAGAGGGACGCCGGGGAAAAGAGCGAGTCGAGGGAAAAGAAGGGAAAGAGAGAGTTAATGCAGAAGAGGGACGCCAGGGAAAAGAGTCACTCGAGGGGAAAGGAGCTAAAAGAGACAGGTAATGCAGAAGAGGGAAACCAGGGAAAAGAGAGTGTCGAGGGAAAAGAAGGTGGAGAAAAAGTTCATGCAGAAGAGGGAAACCAGGGAAAAGAGAGAGTCGAGGGAAAAGAAGGGAAACAGAGAGTTCATGAAAAAGAGGGAAACCAGGGAAAAGAGAGAGTCGATGGAAAAGAAGGTGGAGAAACAGTTCATGCAGAAGAGGGAAACCAGGAAAAAGAGAGAGTCGAGGGAAAAGAAGGGGAAGAGAGAGTTCATGGAAAAGAGGGACGCCAGGGAAAAGAGTCACTTGAGGGGAAAAGAGCTAAAAGAGAGAGGTAATGCAGAAGAGGGAAACTAGGGAAAAGAGAGACTCGAGGGGAAAAAAAAGGGAACGAGAAAAATCATGCCGAAGAAGGAAAGCAGGGAAAAGAGAGAGTCGATGGAAAAGAAGGTGGAGAAAGAGTTCATGCAGAAGAGGGAAACCAGGGAAAAGAGAGAGTCGAGGGGAAAAAAAGGGAACGAGAGAAATCATGCAGAAGAGGGAAGCCAGGGAAAAGAGAGAGTCGATGGAAACGAAGGGGAAGAGAGAGCTCAAGGAAAAGAGGGAAAGCAGGGAAAAGAGAGAGTCGATGGAAAAGAAGGTGGAGAAAGAGTTCATGCAGAAGAGGGAAACCAGGAAAAAGAGAGAGTCGAGGGAAAAGAAGGGGAAGAGAGAGTTCATGGAAAAGAGGGACGCCAGGGAAAAGAGTCACTTGAGGGGAAAAGAGCTAAAAGAGAGAGGTAATGCAGAAGAGGGAAACCAGGGAAAAGAGAGAGTCGAGGGAAAAGAATAGAAAGAGAGTTAATGCAGAAGAGCGAAACCCGGCAGAAGAGAGAGTCGATGGAAACGAAGGGGAAGAGAGAGCTCAAGGAAAAGAGGGACGCCGGGGAAAAGAGAGAGTCGGGGGAAAAGAATAGAAAGAGAGAGTTCATGGAAAAGAGGGACGCTAGGGAAAAGAGTCACTTGAGGGGAAAAGAGCTAAAAGAGAGAGGTAATGCAGAAGAGGGAAACCAGGGAAAAGAGAGAGTCGAGGGAATAGAAGGTGAAGAAAGAGTTCATGCAGAAGAGGGAAACCAGGGAAAAGAGAGAGTCGAGGGAATAGAAGGTGAAGAAAGAGTTCATGCAGAAGAGCGAAACCCGGGAAAAGAGAGAGTCGATGGAAATGAAGGGGAAGAGAGAGCTCAAGGAAAAGAGGGACGCCGGGGAAAAGAGTCACTTGAGGGGGAAAGAGCTAAAAGAGAGAGGTAATGCAGAAGAGGGAAACCAGGGAAAAGAGAGAGTCGAGGGAATAGAAGGTGAAGAAAGAGTTCATGCAGAAGAGGGAAACCAGGAAAAAGAGAGAGTCGAGGGAAAAGAAGGGAAAGAGAGAGTTAATGTAGAAGAGGGACGCCAGGGAAAAGAGTCACTCGAGGGGAAAGGAGCTAAAAGAGACAGGTAATGCAGAAGAGGGAAACCAGGGAAAAGAGAGTGTCGAGGGAAAAGAAGGTGGAGAAAAAGTTCATGCAGAAGAGGGAAACCAGGGAAAAGAGAGAGTCGAGGGAAAAGAATGGAAAGAGAGAGTTAATGCAGAAGAGGGAAACCAGGGAAAAGAGAGAGTCGAGGGAAAAGAAGGGAAACAGAGAGTTCATGAAAAAGAGGGAAACCAGGGAAAAGAGAGAGTCGAGGGAAAAGAAGGTGGAGAAACAGTTCATGCAGAAGAGGGAAACCAGGAAAAAGAGAGAGTCGAGGGAAAAGAAGGGGAAGAGAGAGTTCATGGAAAAGAGGGACGCCACGGAAAAGAGTCATGCGACGGGAAAAGAGCTAAAAGAGAGACGTAATGCAGAAGAGGGAAACTAGGGAAAAGAGAGAGTCGAGGGGAAAAAAAAGGGAACGAGAAAAATCATGCCGAAGAGGGAAAGCAGGGAAAAGAGAGAGTCGATGGAAAAGAAGGTGGAGAAAGAGTTCATGCAGAAGAGGGAAACCAGGGAAAAGAGAGAGTCGAGGGGAAAAAAAGGGAACGAGAGAAATCATGCAGAAGAGGGAAGCCAGGGAAAAGAGAGAGTCGAGGGAAAAGAAGGGGAAGAGAGAGTTCATGGAAAAGAGGGACGCCACGGAAAAGAGTCATGCGACGGGAAAAGAGCTAAAAGAGAGAGGTAATGAAGAAGAGGGAAACTAGGGAAAAGAGAGAGTCGAGGGGAAAAAAAAGGGAACGAGAAAAATCATGCCGAAGAGGGAAAGCAGGGAAAAGAGAGAGTCGATGGAAAAGAAGGTGGAGAAAGAGTTCATGCAGAAGAGGGAAACCAGGGAAAAGAGAGAGTCGAGGGGAAAAAAAGGGAACGAGAGAAATCATGCAGAAGAGGGAAGCCAGGGAAAAGAGAGAGTCGAGGGAAAAGAAGGGAAACAGAGAGTTCATGAAAAAGAGGGAAACCAGGGAAAAGAGAGAGTCGATGGAAAAGAAGGTGGAGAAACAGTTCATGCAGAAGAGGGAAACCAGGAAAAAGAGAGAGTCGAGGGAAAAGAAGGGGAAGAGAGAGTTCATGGAAAAGAGGGACGCCAGGGAAAAGAGTCACTTGAGGGGAAAAGAGCTAAAAGAGAGAGGTAATGCAGAAGAGGGAAACCAGGGAAAAGAGAGAGTCGAGGGAAAAGAATAGAAAGAGAGTTAATGCAGAAGAGCGAAACCCGGCAAAAGAGAGAGTCGATGGAAACGAAGGGGAAGAGAGAGCTCAAGGAAAAGAGGGACGCCGGGGAAAAGAGAGAGTCGGGGGAAAAGAATAGACAGAGAGAGTTCATGGAAAAGAGGGACGCTAGGGAAAAGAGTCACTTGAGGGGAAAAGAGCTAAAAGAGAGAGGTAATGCAGAAGAGGGAAACTAGGGAAAAGAGAGAGTCGAGGGGAAAAAAAAGGGAACGAGAAAAATCATGCCGAAGAGGGAAAGCAGGGAAAAGAGAGAGTCGATGGAAAAGAAGGTGGAGAAAGAGTTCATGCAGAAGAGGGAAACCAGGGAAAAGAGAGAGTCAAGGGGAAAAAAAGGGAACGAGAGAAATCATGCAGAAGAGGGAAGTCAGGGAAAAGAGAGAGTCGAGGGAAAAGAAGGGAAACAGAGAGTTCATGAAAAAGAGGGAAACCAGGGAAAAGAGAGAGTCGAGGGAAAAAAATAGAAAGAGAGAGTTAATGCAGAAGAGGGAAACCCGGGAAAAGAGAGAGTCGAGGGAAAAAAAGGGGAAGAGAGAGCTCAAGGAAAAGAGGGACGCCGGGGAAAAGTGAGAGTCGGGGGAAAAGAATAGAGAGAGAGAGTTCATGGAAAAGAGGGACGCTAGGGAAAAGAGTCACTTGAGGGGAAAAGAGCTAAAAGAGAAAGGTAATGCAGAAGAGGGAAACCAGGGAAAAGAGAGAGTCGAGGGAATAGAAGGTGAAGAAAGAGTTCATGCAGAAGAGGGAAACGAGGGAAAAGAGAGAGTCGAGGGAAAAGAAGGGAAACAGAGAGTTCATGAAAAAGAGGGAAACCAGGGAAAAGAGAGAGTCGATGGAAAAGAAGGTGGAGAAACAGTTCATGCAGAAGAGGGAAACCAGGAAAAAGAGACAGTCGAGGGAAAAGAAGGGGAAGAGAGAGTTCATGGAAAAGAGGGACGCCAGGGAAAAGAGTCACTTGAGGGGGAAAGAGCTAAAAGAGAGAGGTAATGCAGAAGAGGGAAACCAGGGAAAAGAGAGAGTCGAGGGAATAGAAGGTGAAGAAAGAGTTCATGCAGAAGAGGGAAACCAGGAAAAAGAGAGAGTCGAGGGAAAAGAAGGGAAAGAGAGAGTTAATGTAGAAGAGGGAAACCAGGGAAAAGAGAGTGTCGAGGGAAAAGAAGGTGGAGAAAAAGTTCATGCAGAAGAGGGAAACCAGGGAAAAGAGAGAGTCGAGGGGAAAAAAAAGGGAACGAGAAAAATCATGCCGAAGAGGGAAAGCAGGGAAAAGAGAGAGTCGATGGAAAAGAAGGTGGAGAAAGAGTTCATGCAGAAGAGGGAAACCAGGGAAAAGAGAGAGTCGAGGGGAAAAAAAGGGAACGAGAGAAATCATGCAGAAGAGGGAAGCCAGGGAAAAGAGAGAGTCGAGGGAAAAGAAGGGAAACAGAGAGTTCATGAAAAAGAGGGAAACCAGGGAAAAGAGAGAGTCGATGGAAAAGAAGGTGGAGAAACAGTTCATGCAGAAGAGGGAAACCAGGAAAAAGAGAGAGTCGAGGGAAAAGAAGGGGAAGAGAGAGTTCATGGAAAAGAGGGACGCCAGGGAAAAGAGTCACTTGAGGGGAAAAGAGCTAAAAGAGAGAGGTAATGCAGAAGAGGGAAACCAGGGAAAAGAGAGAGTCGAGGGAAAAGAATAGAAAGAGAGTTAATGCAGAAGAGCGAAACCCGGCAAAAGAGAGAGTCGATGGAAACGAAGGGGAAGAGAGAGCTCAAGGAAAAGAGGGACGCCGGGGAAAAGAGAGAGTCGGGGGAAAAGAATAGACAGAGAGAGTTCATGGAAAAGAGGGACGCTAGGGAAAAGAGTCACTTGAGGGGAAAAGAGCTAAAAGAGAGAGGTAATGCAGAAGAGGGAAACTAGGGAAAAGAGAGAGTCGAGGGGAAAAAAAAGGGAACGAGAAAAATCATGCCGAAGAGGGAAAGCAGGGAAAAGAGAGAGTCGATGGAAAAGAAGGTGGAGAAAGAGTTCATGCAGAAGAGGGAAACCAGGGAAAAGAGAGAGTCGAGGGGAAAAAAAAGGGAACGAGAGAAATCATGCAGAAGACGGAAGCCAGGGAAAAGAGAGCGTCGAGGGAAAAGAATAGAAAGAGAGAGTTAATGCAGAAGAGGGAAACCCGGGAAAAGAGAGAGTCGAGGGAAAAAAAGGGGAAGAGAGAGCTCAAGGAAAAGAGGGACGCCGGGGAAAAGTGAGAGTCGGGGGAAAAGAATAGAGAGAGAGAGTTCATGGAAAAGAGGGACGCTAGGGAAAAGAGTCACTTGAGGGGAAAAGAGCTAAAAGAGAGAGGTAATGCAGAAGAGGGAAACCAGGGAAAAGAGAGAGTCGAGGGAATAGAAGGTGAAGAAAGAGTTCATGCAGAAGAGGGAAACCAGGAAAAAGAGAGAGTCGAGGGAAAAGAATAGAAAGAGAGAGTTAATGCAGAAGAGCGAAACCCGGGAAAAGAGAGAGTCGATGGAAATGAAGGGGAAGAGAGAGCTCAAGAAAAAGAGGGACGCCGGGGAAAAGAGCGAGTCGAGGGAAAAGAAGGGAAAGAGAGAGTTAATGCAGAAGAGGGACGCCAGGGAAAAGAGTCACTCGAGGGGAAAAGAGCTAAAAGAGACAGGTAATGCAGAAGAGGGAAACCAGGGAAAAGAGAGAGTCGAGGGAATAGAAGGTGAAGAAAGAGTTCATGCAGAAGAGGGAAACCAGGGAAAAGAGAGAGTCGAGGGAAAAGAAAGGAAACAGAGAGTTCATGAAAAAGAGGGAAACCAGGGAAAAGAGAGAGTCGATGGAAAAGAAGGTGGAGAAACAGTTCATGCAGAAGAGGGAAACCAGGAAAAAGAGAGAGTCGAGGGAAAAGAAGGGGAAGAGAGAGTTCATGGAAAAGAGGGACGCCAGGGAAAAGAGTCACTTGAGGGGAAAAGAGCTAAAAGAGAGAGGTAATGCAGAAGAGGGAAACCAGGGAAAAGAGAGAGTCGAGGGAAAAGAATAGAAAGAGAGTTAATGCAGAAGAGCGAAACCCGGCAAAAGAGAGAGTCGATGGAACGAAGGGGAAGAGAGAGCTCAAGGAAAAGAGGGACGCCGGGGAAAAGAGAGAGTCGGGGGAAAAGAATAGAAAGAGAGAGTTCATGGAAAAGAGGGACGCTGGGGAAAAGAGTCACTTGAGGGGAAAAGAGCTAAAAGAGAGAGGTAATGCAGAAGAGGGAAACCAGGAAAAAGAGAGAGTCGAGGGGAAAAAAAAAGGGAATGAGAAAAATCATGCCGAAGAGGGAAAGCAGGGAAAAGAGAGAGTCGATGGAAAAGAAGGTGGAGAAAGAGTTCATGAAAAAGAGGGAAACCAGGGAAAAGAGAGAGTCGAGGGGAAAAAAAGGGAACGAGAGAAATCATGCAGAAGAGGGAAGCCAGGGTAAAGAGAGCGTCGAGGGAAAAGAATAGAAAGAGAGAGTTAATGCAGAAGAGGGAAACCCGGGAAAAGAGAGAGTCGAGGGAAAAAAAGGGGAAGAGAGAGCTCAAGGAAAAGAGGGACGCCGGGGAAAAGAGAGAGTCGGGGGAAAAGAATAGAAAGAGAGAGTTCATGGAAAAGAGGGACGCTAGGGAAAAGAGTCACTTGAGGGGAAAAGAGCTAAAAGAGAGAGGTAATGCAGAAGAGGGAAACTAGGGAAAAGAGAGAGTCGAGGGAATAGAAGGTGAAGAAAGAGTTCATGCAGAAGAGGGAAACCAGGAAAAAGAGAGAGTCGAGGGAAAAGAAGGGAAACAGAGAGTTCATGAAAAAGAGGGAAACCAGGGAAAAGAGAGAGTCGATGGAAAAGAAGGTGGAGAAACCGTTCATGCAGAAGAGGGAAAGCAGGGAAAAGAGAGAGTCGAGGGAAAAGAAGGGGAAGAGAGAGTTCATGGAAAAGAGGGACGCCACGGAAAAGAGTCATGCGACGGGAAAAGAGCTAAAAGAGAGAGGTAATGAAGAAGAGGGAAACTAGGGAAAAGAGAGAGTCGAGGGGAAAAAAAAGGGAACGATAAAAATCATGCCGAAGAGGGAAAGCAGGGAAAAGAGAGAGTCGATGGAAAAGAAGGTGGAGAAAGAGTTCATGCAGAAGAGGGAAACCAGGGAAAAGAGAGAGTCGAGGGTAAAAAAAGGGAACGAGAGAAATCATGCAGAAGAGGGAAGCCAGGGAAAAGAGAGAGTCGAGGGAAAAGAAGGGAAACAGAGAGTTCATGAAAAATAGGGAAACCAGGGAAAAGAGAGAGTCGATGGAAAAGAAGGTGGAGAAACAGTTCATGCAGAAGAGGGAAACCAGGAAAAAGAGAGAGTCGAGGGAAAAGAAGGGGAAGAGAGAGTTCATGGAAAAGAGGGACGCCAGGGAAAAGAGTCACTTGAGGGGAAAAGAGCTAAAAGAGAGAGGTAATGCAGAAGAGGGAAACCAGGGAAAAGAGAGAGTCGAGGGAAAAGAATAGAAAGAGAGTTAATGCAGAAGAGCGAAACCCGGCAAAAGAGAGAGTCGATGGAAACGAAGGGGAAGAGAGAGCTCAAGGAAAAGAGGGACGCCGGGGAAAAGAGAGAGTCGGGGGAAAAGAATAGACAGAGAGAGTTCATGGAAAAGAGGGACGCTAGGGAAAAGAGTCACTTGAGGGGAAAAGAGCTAAAAGAGAGAGGTAATGCAGAAGAGGGAAACTAGGGAAAAGAGAGAGTCGAGGGGAAAAAAAAGGGAACGAGAAAAATCATGCCGAAGAGGGAAAGCAGGGAAAAGAGAGAGTCGATGGAAAAGAAGGTGGAGAAAGAGTTCATGCAGAAGAGGGAAACCAGGGAAAAGAGAGAGTCGAGGGGAAAAAAAAGGGAACGAGAGAAATCATGCAGAAGAGGGAAGCCAGGGTAAAGAGAGCGTCGAGGGAAAAGAATAGAAAGAGAGAGTTAATGCAGAAGAGGGAAACCCGGGAAAAGAGAGAGTCGAGGGAAAAAAAGGGGAAGAGAGAGCTCAAGGAAAAGAGGGACGCCGGGGAAAAGTGAGAGTCGGGGGAAAAGAATAGAGAGAGAGAGTTCATGGAAAAGAGGGACGCTAGGGAAAAGAGTCACTTGAGGGGAAAAGAGCTAAAAGAGAGAGGTAATGCAGAAGAGGGAAACCAGGGAAAAGAGAGAGTCGAGGGAATAGAAGGTGAAGAAAGAGTTCATGCAGAAGAGGGAAACCAGGAAAAAGAGAGAGTCGAGGGAAAAGAATAGAAAGAGAGAGTTAATGCAGAAGAGCGAAACCCGGGAAAAGAGAGAGTCAATGGAAATGAAGGGGAAGAGAGAGCTCAAGGAAAAGAGGGACGCCGGGGAAAAGAGCGAGTCGAGGGAAAAGAAGGGAAAGAGAGAGTTAATGCAGAAGAGGGACGCCAGGGAAAAGAGTCACTCGAGGGGAAAAGAGCTAAAAGAGACAGGTAATGCAGAAGAGGGAAACCAGGGAAAAGAGAGAGTCGAGGGAATAGAAGGTGAAGAAAGAGTTCATGCAGAAGAGGGAAACCAGGGAAAAGAGAGAGTCGAGGGAAAAGAAAGGAAACAGAGAGTTCATGAAAAAGAGGGAAACCAGGGAAAAGAGAGAGTCGATGGAAAAGAAGGTGGAGAAACAGTTCATGCAGAAGAGGGAAACCAGGAAAAAGAGAGAGTCGAGGGAAAAGAAGGGGAAGAGAGAGTTCATGGAAAAGAGGGACGCCAGGGAAAAGAGTCACTTGAGGGGAAAAGAGCTAAAAGAGAGAGGTAATGCAGAAGAGGGAAACCAGGGAAAAGAGAGAGTCGAGGGAAAAGAATAGAAAGAGAGTTAATGCAGAAGAGCGAAACCCGGCAAAAGAGAGAGTCGATGGAACGAAGGGGAAGAGAGAGCTCAAGGAAAAGAGGGACGCCGGGGAAAAGACAGAGTCGGGGGAAAAGAATAGAAAGAGAGAGTTCATGGAAAAGAGGGACGCTGGGGAAAAGAGTCACTTGAGGGGAAAAGAGCTAAAAGAGAGAGGTAATGCAGAAGAGGGAAACCAGGAAAAAGAGAGAGTCGAGGGGAAAAAAAAGGGAATGAGAAAAATCATGCCGAAGAGGGAAAGCAGGGAAAAGAGAGAGTCGATGGAAAAGAAGGTGGAGAAAGAGTTCATGAAAAAGAGGGAAACCAGGGAAAAGAGAGAGTCGAGGGGGAAAAAAGGGAACGAGAGAAATCATGCAGAAGAGGGAAGCCAGGGTAAAGAGAGCGTCGAGGGAAAAGAATAGAAAGAGAGAGTTAATGCAGAAGAGGGAAACCCGGGAAAAGAGAGAGTCGAGGGAAAAAAAGGGGAAGAGAGAGCTCAAGGAAAAGAGGGACGCTGGGGAAAAGAGTCACTTGAGGGGAAAAGAGCTAAAAGAGAGAGGTAATGCAGAAGAGGGAAACCAGGGAAAAGAGAGTGTCGATGGAAACGAAGGGGAAGAGAGAGCTCAAGGAAAAGAGGGACGCCGGGGAAAAGAGCGAGTCGAGGGAAAAGAAGGGAAAGAGAGAGTTAATGCAGAAGAGGGACGCCAGGGAAAAGAGTCACTCGAGGGGAAAGGAGCTAAAAGAGACAGGTAATGCAGAAGAGGGAAACCAGGGAAAAGAGAGTGTCGAGGGAAAAGAAGGTGGAGAAAAAGTTCATGCAGAAGAGGGAAACCAGGGAAAAGAGAGAGTCGAGGGAAAAGAAGGGAAACAGAGAGTTCATGAAAAAGAGGGAAACCAGGGAAAAGAGAGAGTCGATGGAAAAGAAGGTGGAGAAACAGTTCATGCAGAAGAGGGAAACCAGGAAAAAGAGAGAGTCGAGGGAAAAGAAGGGGAAGAGAGAGTTCATGGAAAAGAGGGACGCCACGGAAAAGAGTCATGCGACGGGAAAAGAGCTAAAAGAGAGAGGTAATGAAGAAGAGGGAAACTAGGGAAAAGAGAGAGTCGAGGGGGAAAAAAAGGGAACGAGAAAAATCATGCCGAAGAGGGAAAGCAGGGAAAAGAGAGAGTCGATGGAAAAGAAGGTGGAGAAAGAGTTCATGCAGAAGAGGGAAACCAGGGAAAAGAGAGAGTCGATGGAAAAGAAGGGGAAGAGAGAGTTCATGGAAAAGAGGGACGCCAGGGAAAAGAGTCACTTGAGGGGAAAAGAGCTAAAAGAGAGAGGTAATGCAGAAGAGGGAAACCAGGGAAAAGAGAGAGTCGAGGGAAAAGAATAGAAAGATAGTTAATGCAGAAGAGCGAAACCCGGCAAAAGAGAGAGTCGATGGAAACGAAGGGGAAGAGAGAGCTCAAGGAAAAGAGGGACGCCGGGGAAAAGAGAGAGTCGGGGGAAAAGAATAGAAAGAGAGAGTTCATGGAAAAGAGGGACGCTAGGGAAAAGAGTCACTTGAGGGGAAAAGAGCTAAAAGAGAGAGGTAATGCAGAAGAGGGAAACTAGGGAAAAGAGAGAGTCGAGGGGAAAAAAAAGGGAACGAGAAAAATCATGCCGAAGAGGGAAAGCAGGGAAAAGAGAGAGTCGATGGAAAAGAAGGTGGAGAAAGAGTTCATGCAGAAGAGGGAAACCAGGGAAAAGAGAGAGTCGAGGGGAAAAAAAAGGGAACGAGAGAAATCATGCAGAAGAGGGAAGCCAGGGAAAAGAGAGCGTCGAGGGAAAAGAATAGAAAGAGAGAGTTAATGCAGAAGAGGGAAACCCGGGAAAAGAGAGAGTCGAGGGAAAAAAAGGGGAAGAGAGAGCTCATGGAAAAGAGGGAAACCAGGGAAAAGAGAGAGTCGGGGGAAAAGAACAGAGAGAGAGAGTTCATGGAAAAGAGGGACGCTAGGGAAAAGAGTCACTTGAGGGGAAAAGAGCTAAAAGAGAGAGGTAATGCAGAAGAGGGAAACCAGGGAAAAGAGAGAGTCGAGGGAATAGAAGGTGAAGAAAGAGTTCATGCAGAAGAGGGAAACCAGGAAAAAGAGAGAGTCGAGGGAAAAGAATAGAAAGAGAGAGTTAATGCAGAAGAGGGAAACCAGGGAAAAGAGAAAGTCAATGGAAATGAAGGGGAAGAGAGAGCTCATGGAAAAGAGGGACGCCGGGGAAAAGAGAGAGTCGAGGGAAAAGAAGGGAAAGAGAGAGTTAATGCAGAAGAGGGACGCCAGGGAAAAGAGTCACTCGAGGGGAAAAGAGCTAAAAGAGACAGGTAATGCAGAAGAGGGAAACCAGGGAAAAGAGAGAGTCGAGGGAATAGAAGGTGAAGAAAGAGTTCATGCAGAAGAGGGAAACCAGGGAAAAGAGAGAGTCGAGGGAAAAGAAAGGAAACAGAGAGTTCATGAAAAAGAGGGAAACCAGGGAAAAGAGACAGTCGATGGAAAAGAAGGTGGAGAAACAGTTCATGCAGAAGAGGGAAACCAGGAAAAAGAGAGAGTCGAGGGAAAAGAAGGGGAAGAGAGAGTTCATGGAAAAGAGGGACGCCAGGGAAAAGAGTCACTTGAGGGGAAAAGAGCTAAAAGAGAGAGGTAATGCAGAAGAGGGAAACCAGGGAAAAGAGAGAGTCGAGGGAAAAGAATAGAAAGAGAGTTAATGCAGAAGAGCGAAACCCGGCAAAAGAGAGAGTCGATGGAACGAAGGGGAAGAGAGAGCTCAAGGAAAAGAGGGACGCCGGGGAAAAGAGAGAGTCGGGGGAAAAGAATAGAAAGAGAGAGTTCATGGAAAAGAGGGACGCTGGGGAAAAGAGTCACTTGAGGGGAAAAGAGCTAAAAGAGAGAGGTAATGCAGAAGAGGGAAACCAGGAAAAAGAGAGAGTCGAGGGGGAAAAAAAAGGGAATGAGAAAAATCATGCCGAAGAGGGAAAGCAGGGAAAAGAGAGAGTCGATGGAAAAGAAGGTGGAGAAAGAGTTCATGAAGAAGAGGGAAACCAGGGAAAAGAGAGAGTCGAGGGGAAAAAAAGGGAACGAGAGAAATCATGCAGAAGAGGGAAGCCAGGGAAAAGAGAGCGTCGAGGGAAAAGAATAGAAAGAGAGAGTTAATGCAGAAGAGGGAAACCCGGGAAAAGAGAGAGTCGAGGGAAAAAAAGGGGAAGAGAGAGTTCAAGGAAAAGAGGGACGCCGGGGAAAAGAGAGAGTCGGGGGAAAAGAATAGAAAGAGAGAGTTCATGGAAAAGAGGGACGCTAGGGAAAAGAGTCACTTGAGGGGAAAAGAGCTAAAAGAGAGAGGTAATGCAGAAGAGGGAAACCAGGGAAAAGAGAGAGTCGAGGGAAAAGAAGGTGAAGAAAGAGTTCATGCAGAAGAGGGAAACAAGGGAAAAGAGAGAGTCGAGGGGAAAAAAAGGGAACGAGAGAAATCATGCAGAAGAGGGAAGCCAGGGAAAAGAGAGAGTCGAGGGAAAAGAAGGGAAACAGAGAGTTCATGAAAAAGAGGGAAACCAGGGAAAAGAGAGAGTCGATGGAAAAGAAGGTGGAGAAACAGTTCATGCAGAAGAGGGAAACCAGGAAAAAGAGAGAGTCGAGGGAAAAGAAGGGGAAGAGAGAGTTCATGGAAAAGAGGGACGCCAGGGAAAAGAGTCACTTGAGGGGAAAAGAGCTAAAAGAGAGAGGTAATGCAGAAGAGGGAAACCAGGGAAAAGAGAGAGTCGAGGGAAAAGAATAGAAAGATAGTTAATGCAGAAGAGCGAAACCCGGCAAAAGAGAGAGTCGATGGAACGAAAGGGAAGAGAGAGCTCAAGGAAAAGAGGGACGCCGGGGAAAAGAGAGAGTCGGGGGAAAAGAATAGAAAGAGAGAGTTCATGGAAAAGAGGGACGCTGGGGAAAAGAGTCACTTGAGGGGAAAAGAGCTAAAAGAGAGAGGTAATGCAGAAGAGGGAAACCAGGAAAAAGAGAGAGTCGAGGGGAAAAAAAAAGGGAATGAGAAAAATCATGCCGAAGAGGGAAAGCAGGGAAAAGAGAGAGTCGATGGAAAAGAAGGTGGAGAAAGAGTTCATGAAAAAGAGGGAAACCAGGGAAAAGAGAGAGTCGAGGGGAAAAAAAGGGAACGAGAGAAATCATGCAGAAGAGGGAAGCCAGGGTAAAGAGAGCGTCGAGGGAAAAGAATAGAAAGAGAGAGTTAATGCAGAAGAGGGAAACCCGGGAAAAGAGAGAGTCGAGGGAAAAAAAGGGGAAGAGAGAGTTCAAGGAAAAGAGGGACGCCGGGGAAAAGAGAGAGTCGGGGGAAAAGAATAGAAAGAGAGAGTTCATGGAAAAGAGGGACGCTAGGGAAAAGAGTCACTTGAGGGGAAAAGAGCTAAAAGAGAGAGGTAATGCAGAAGAGGGAAACCAGGGAAAAGAGAGAGTCGAGGGAAAAGAAGGTGAAGAAAGAGTTCATGCAGAAGAGGGAAACAAGGGAAAAGAGAGAGTCGAGGGGAAAAAAAGGGAACGAGAGAAATCATGCAGAAGAGGGAAGCCAGGGAAAAGAGAGAGTCGAGGGAAAAGAAGGGAAACAGAGAGTTCATGAAAAAGAGGGAAACCAGGGAAAAGAGAGAGTCGATGGAAAAGAAGGTGGAGAAACAGTTCATGCAGAAGAGGGAAACCAGGAAAAAGAGAGGGTCGAGGGAAAAGAAGGGGAAGAGAGAGTTCATGGAAAAGAGGGACGCTAGGGAAAAGAGTCACTTGAGGGGAAAAGAGCTAAAAGAGAGAGGTAATGCAGAAGAGGGAAACCAGGGAAAAGAGAGAGTCGAGGGGAAAAAAAAGGGAACGAGAAAAATCATGCCGAAGAGGGAAAGCAGGGAAAAGAGAGAGTCGATGGAAAAGAAGGTGGAGAAAGAGTTCATGCAGAAGAGGGAAACCAGGGAAAAGAGAGAGTCGAGGGGAAAAAAAAGGGAACGAGAGAAATCATGCAGAAGAGGGAAGCCAGGGAAAAGAGAGCGTCGAGGGAAAAGAATAGAAAGAGAGAGTTAATGCAGAAGAGGGAAACCCGGGAAAAGAGAGAGTCGAGGGAAAAAAAGGGAACGAGAAAAATCATGCCGAAGAGGGAAAGCAGGGAAAAGAGAGAGTCGAGGGAATAGAAGGTGAAGAAAGAGTTCATGCAGAAGAGGGAAACCAGGAAAAAGAGAGAGTCGAGGGAAAAGAATAGAAAGAGAGAGTTAATGCAGAAGAGCGAAACCCGGGAAAAGAGAGAGTCAATGGAAATGAAGGGGAAGAGAGAGCTCAAGGAAAAGAGGGACGCCGGGGAAAAGAGCGAGTCGAGGGAAAAGAAGGGAAAGAGAGAGTTAATGCAGAAGAGGGACGCCAGGGAAAAGAGTCACTCGAGGGGAAAAGAGCTAAAAGAGACAGGTAATGCAGAAGAGGGAAACCAGGGAAAAGAGAGAGTCGAGGGAATAGAAGGTGAAGAAAGAGTTCATGCAGAAGAGGGAAACCAGGGAAAAGAGAGAGTCGAGGGAAAAGAAAGGAAACAGAGAGTTCATGAAAAAGAGGGAAACCAGGGAAAAGAGAGAGTCGATGGAAAAGAAGGTGGAGAAACAGTTCATGCAGAAGAGGGAAACCAGGAAAAAGAGAGAGTCGAGGGAAAAGAAGGGGAAGAGAGAAATCATGCAGAAGAGGGAAGCCAGGGAAAAGAGTCACTTTAGGGGAAAAGAGCTAAAAGAGAGAGGTAATGCAGAAGAGGGAAACCAGGGAAAAGAGAGAGTCGAGGGAAAAGAATAGAAAGAGAGTTAATGCAGAAGAGCGAAACCCGGCAAAAGAGAGAGTCGATGGAAACGAAGGGGAAGAGAGAGCTCAAGGAAAAGAGGGACGCCGGGGAAAAGAGAGAGTCGGGGGAAAAGAATAGAAAGAGAGAGTTCATGGAAAAGAGGGACGCTAGGGAAAAGAGTCACTTGAGGGGAAAAGAGCTAAAAGAGAGAGGTAATGCAGAAGAGGGAAACTAGGGAAAAGAGAGAGTCGAGGGAATAGAAGGTGAAGAAAGAGTTCATGCAGAAGAGGGAAACCAGGAAAAAGAGAGAGTCGAGGGAAAAGAAGGGAAACAGAGAGTTCATGAAAAAGAGGGAAACCAGGGAAAAGAGAGAGTCGATGGAAAAGAAGGTGGAGAAACCGTTCATGCAGAAGAGGGAAAGCAGGGAAAAGAGAGAGTCGAGGGAAAAGAAGGGGAAGAGAGAGTTCATGGAAAAGAGGGACGCCACGGAAAAGAGTCATGCGACGGGAAAAGAGCTAAAAGAGAGAGGTAATGAAGAAGAGGGAAACTAGGGAAAAGAGAGAGTCGAGGGGAAAAAAAAGGGAACGAGAAAAATCATGCCGAAGAGGGAAAGCAGGGAAAAGAGAGAGTCGATGGAAAAGAAGGTGGAGAAAGAGTTCATGCAGAAGAGGGAAACCAGGGAAAAGAGAGAGTCGAGGGGAAAAAAAGGGAACGAGAGAAATCATGCAGAAGAGGGAAGCCAGGGAAAAGAGAGAGTCGAGGGAAAAGAAGGGAAACAGAGAGTTCATGAAAAAGAGGGAAACCAGGGAAAAGAGAGAGTCGATGGAAAAGAAGGTGGAGAAACAGTTCATGCAGAAGAGGGAAACCAGGAAAAAGAGAGAGTCGAGGGAAAAGAAGGGGAAGAGAGAGTTCATGGAAAAGAGGGACGCCAGGGAAAAGAGTCACTTGAGGGGAAAAGAGCTAAAAGAGAGAGGTAATGCAGAAGAGGGAAACCAGGGAAAAGAGAGAGTCGAGGGAAAAGAATAGAAAGAGAGTTAATGCAGAAGAGCGAAACCCGGCAAAAGAGAGAGTCGATGGAAACGAAGGGGAAGAGAGAGCTCAAGGAAAAGAGGGACGCCGGGGAAAAGAGAGAGTCGGGGGAAAAGAATAGAAAGAGAGAGTTAATGCAGAAGAGGGAAACCCGGGAAAAGAGAGAGTCGAGGGAAAAAAAGGGGAAGAGAGAGCTCAAGGAAAAGAGGGACGCCGGTGAAAAGAGAGAGTCGGGGGAAAAGAATAGAAAGAGAGAGTTCATGGAAAAGAGGGACGCTAGGGAAAAGAGTCACTTGAGGGGAAAAGAGCTAAAAGAGAGAGGTAATGCAGAAGAGGGAAACCAGGGAAAAGAGAGAGTCGAGGGAAAAGAAGGTGAAGAAAGAGTTCATGCAGAAGAGGGAAACCAGGGAAAAGAGAGAGTCGAGTGGAAAAAAAGGGAACGAGAGAAATCATGCAGAAGAGGGAAGCCAGGGAAAAGAGAGAGTCGAGGGGAAAAAAAAGGGAACGAGAAAAATCATGCCGAAGAGGGAAAGCAGGGAAAAGAGAGAGTCGAGGGAAAAGAAGGGAAACAGAGAGTTCATGAAAAAGAGGGAAACCAGGGAAAAGAGAGAGTCGATGGAAAAGAAGGTGGAGAAAGAGTTCATGCAGAAGAGGGAAACCAGGGAAAAGAGAGAGTCGAGGGAAAAGAAGGGGAAGAGAGAGTTCATGGAAAAGAGGGACGCCAGGGAAAAGAGTCACTTGAGGGGAAAAGAGCTAAAAGAGAGAGGTAATGCAGAAGAGGGAAACCAGGGAAAAGAGAGAGTCGAGGGAAAAGAAGGTGAAGAAAGAGTTCATGCAGAAGAGGGAAACCCGGCAAAAGAGAGAGTCGATGGAAACGAAGGGGAAGAGAGAGCTCAAGGAAAAGAGGGACGCCGGGGAAAAGAGAGAGTCGGGGGAAAAGAATAGACAGAGAGAGTTCATGGAAAAGAGGGACGCTAGGGAAAAGAGGGACGCTAGGGAAAAGAGTCACTTGAGGGGAAAAGAGCTAAAAGAGAGAGGTAATGCAGAAGAGGGAAACTAGGGAAAAGAGAGAGTCGAGGGGAAAAAAAAGGGAACGAGAAAAATCATGCCGAAGAGGGAAAGCAGGGAAAAGAGAGAGTCGATGGAAAAGAAGGTGGAGAAAGAGTTCATGCAGAAGAGGGAAACCAGGGAAAAGAGAGAGTCGAGGGGAAAAAAAAGGGAATGAGAAAAATCATGCCGAAGAGGGAAAGCAGGGAAAAGAGAGAGTCGATGGAAAAGAAGGTGGAGAAAGAGTTCATGAAAAAGAGGGAAACCAGGGAAAAGAGAGAGTCGAGGGAAAAAAAGGGGAGAAAGAGTTCATGCAGAAGAGGGAAACCAGGGAAAAGAGAGAGTCGAGGGAAAAGAAGGGGAAGAGAGAGTTCATGGAAAAGAGGGACACCCGGGAAAAGAGTCACTTGAGGGGAAAAGAGCAAAAGAGAGAGGTAATGCAGAAGAGGGAAACCAGGGAAAAGAGAGAGTCGAGGGAAAAGAATAGAAAGAGAGAGTTAATGCAGAAGAGGGAAACCCGGCAAAAGAGAGAGTCGAGGGAAACGAAGGGGAAGAGAGAGCTCAAGGAAAAGAGGGACGCCGGGGAAAAGAGAGAGTCGGGGGAAAAGAATAGAAAGAGAGAGTTCATGCAAAAGAGGGACGCTAGGGAAAAGAGTCACTTGAGGGGAAAAGAGCTAAAAGAGAGAGGTAATGCAGAAGAGGGAAACCAGGGAAAAGAGAGAGTCGAGGGGAAAAAAAAGGGAAGAGAAAAATTCATGCAGAAGAGGGAAAGCAGGGAAAAGAGAGAGTCGAGGGAAAAGAAGGTGGAGAAAGAGTTCATGGAGAAGAGGGAAACCAGGGAAAAGAGAGAGTTGAGGGGAAAAAAAGGGAACGAGAGAAATAATGCAGAAGAGGGAAACCAGGGAAAAGAGAGAGTCGAGGGAAAAAAATAGAAAGAGAGAGTTAATGCAGAAGAGCGAAACCCGGCAAAAGAGAGAGTCGATGGAAACGAAGGGGAAGAGAGAGCTCAAGGAAAAGAGAGACGCCGGGGAAAAGAGAGAGTCGGGGGAAAAGAATAGAAAGAGAGAGTAAATGCAAAAGAGGGACGCTAGGGAAAAGAGTCACTTGAGGGGAAAAGAGCTAAAAGAGAGAGGTAATGCAGAAGAGGGAAACTAGGGAAAAGAGAGAGTCGAGGGGAAAAAAAAGGGAACGAGAAAAATCATGCCGAAGAGGGAAAGCAGGGAAAAGAGAGAGTCGAGGGAATAGAAGGTGAAGAAAGAGTTCATGCAGAAGAGGGAAACCAGGAAAAAGAGAGAGTCGAGGGAAAAGAATAGAAAGAGAGAGTTAATGCAGAAGAGCGAAACCCGGGAAAAGAGAGAGTCAATGGAAATGAAGGGGAAGAGAGAGCTCAAGGAAAAGAGGGACGCCGGGGAAAAGAGCGAGTCGAGGGAAAAGAAGGGAAAGAGAGAGTTAATGCAGAAGAGGGACGCCAGGGAAAAGAGTCACTCGAGGGGAAAAGAGCTAAAAGAGACAGGTAATGCAGAAGAGGGAAACCAGGGAAAAGAGAGAGTCGAGGGAATAGAAGGTGAAGAAAGAGTTCATGCAGAAGAGGGAAACCAGGGAAAAGAGAGAGTCGAGGGAAAAGAAAGGAAACAGAGAGTTCATGAAAAAGAGGGAAACCAGGGAAAAGAGAGAGTCGATGGAAAAGAAGGTGGAGAAACAGTTCATGCAGAAGAGGGAAACCAGGAAAAAGAGAGAGTCGAGGGAAAAGAAGGGGAAGAGAGAAATCATGCAGAAGAGGGAAGCCAGGGAAAAGAGTCACTTTAGGGGAAAAGAGCTAAAAGAGAGAGGTAATGCAGAAGAGGGAAACCAGGGAAAAGAGAGAGTCGAGGGAAAAGAATAGAAAGAGAGTTAATGCAGAAGAGCGAAACCCGGCAAAAGAGAGAGTCGATGGAAACGAAGGGGAAGAGAGAGCTCAAGGAAAAGAGGGACGCCGGGGAAAAGAGAGAGTCGGGGGAAAAGAATAGAAAGAGAGAGTTCATGGAAAAGAGGGACGCTAGGGAAAAGAGTCACTTGAGGGGAAAAGAGCTAAAAGAGAGAGGTAATGCAGAAGAGGGAAACTAGGGAAAAGAGAGAGTCGAGGGAATAGAAGGTGAAGAAAGAGTTCATGCAGAAGAGGGAAACCAGGAAAAAGAGAGAGTCGAGGGAAAAGAAGGGAAACAGAGAGTTCATGAAAAAGAGGGAAACCAGGGAAAAGAGAGAGTCGATGGAAAAGAAGGTGGAGAAACCGTTCATGCAGAAGAGGGAAAGCAGGGAAAAGAGAGAGTCGAGGGAAAAGAAGGGGAAGAGAGAGTTCATGGAAAAGAGGGACGCCACGGAAAAGAGTCATGCGACGGGAAAAGAGCTAAAAGAGAGAGGTAATGAAGAAGAGGGAAACTAGGGAAAAGAGAGAGTCGAGGGGAAAAAAAAGGGAACGAGAAAAATCATGCCGAAGAGGGAAAGCAGGGAAAAGAGAGAGTCGATGGAAAAGAAGGTGGAGAAAGAGTTCATGCAGAAGAGGGAAACCAGGGAAAAGAGAGAGTCGAGGGGAAAAAAAGGGAACGAGAGAAATCATGCAGAAGAGGGAAGCCAGGGAAAAGAGAGAGTCGAGGGAAAAGAAGGGAAACAGAGAGTTCATGAAAAAGAGGGAAACCAGGGAAAAGAGAGAGTCGATGGAAAAGAAGGTGGAGAAACAGTTCATGCAGAAGAGGGAAACCAGGAAAAAGAGAGAGTCGAGGGAAAAGAAGGGGAAGAGAGAGTTCATGGAAAAGAGGGACGCCAGGGAAAAGAGTCACTTGAGGGGAAAAGAGCTAAAAGAGAGAGGTAATGCAGAAGAGGGAAACCAGGGAAAAGAGAGAGTCGAGGGAAAAGAATAGAAAGAGAGTTAATGCAGAAGAGCGAAACCCGGCAAAAGAGAGAGTCGATGGAAACGAAGGGGAAGAGAGAGCTCAAGGAAAAGAGGGACGCCGGGGAAAAGAGAGAGTCGGGGGAAAAGAATAGAAAGAGAGAGTTAATGCAGAAGAGGGAAACCCGGGAAAAGAGAGAGTCGAGGGAAAAAAAGGGGAAGAGAGAGCTCAAGGAAAAGAGGGACGCCGGTGAAAAGAGAGAGTCGGGGGAAAAGAATAGAAAGAGAGAGTTCATGGAAAAGAGGGACGCTAGGGAAAAGAGTCACTTGAGGGGAAAAGAGCTAAAAGAGAGAGGTAATGCAGAAGAGGGAAACCAGGGAAAAGAGAGAGTCGAGGGGAAAAGAAGGTGAAGAAAGAGTTCATGCAGAAGAGGGAAACCAGGGAAAAGAGAGAGTCGAGTGGAAAAAAAGGGAACGAGAGAAATCATGCAGAAGAGGGAAGCCAGGGAAAAGAGAGAGTCGAGGGGAAAAAAAGGGAACGAGAAAAATCATGCCGAAGAGGGAAAGCAGGGAAAAGAGAGAGTCGAGGGAAAAGAAGGGAAACAGAGAGTTCATGAAAAAGAGGGAAACCAGGGAAAAGAGAGAGTCGATGGAAAAGAAGGTGGAGAAAGAGTTCATGCAGAAGAGGGAAACCAGGGAAAAGAGAGAGTCGAGGGAAAAGAAGGGGAAGAGAGAGTTCATGGAAAAGAGGGACGCCAGGGAAAAGAGTCACTTGAGGGGAAAAGAGCTAAAAGAGAGAGGTAATGCAGAAGAGGGAAACCAGGGCAAAGAGAGAGTCGAGGGAAAAGAATAGAAAGAGAGTTAATGCAGAAGAGCGAAACCCGGGAAAAGAGAGAGTCGATGGAAACGAAGGGGAAGAGAGAGCTCAAGGAAAAGAGGGACGCCGGGGAAAAGAGAGAGTCGGGGGAAAAGAATAGAAAGAGAGAGTTCATGGAAAAGAGGGACGCTAGGGAAAAGAGTCACTTGAGGGGAAAAGAGCTAAAAGAGAGAGGTAATGCAGAAGAGGGAAACCAGGGAAAAGAGAGAGTCGAGAGAATAGAAGGTGAAGAAAGAGTTCATGCAGAAGAGGGAAACCAGGAAAAAGAGAGAGTCGAGGGAAAAGAAGGGAATCAGAGAGTTCATGAAAAAGAGGGAAACCAGGGAAAAGAGAGAGTCGATGGAAACGAAGGTGGAAGAGAGAGCTCAAGGAGAAGAGGGACACCAGGGAAAAGAGACGAGTCGAGGGAAAAGAAGGGAAAGAGAGAGTTAATGCAAAAGAGGGACGCCAGGGAAAAGAGTCACTCGAGGGGAAAAGAGCTAAAAGAGACAGGTAATGCAGAAGAGGGAAACCAGGGAAAAGAGAGAGTCGATGGAAAAGAAGGTGGAGAAACAGTTCATGCAGAAGAGGGAAACCAGGAAAAAGAGAGAGTCGAGGGAAAAGAATAGAAAGAGAGAGTTAATGCAGAAGAGGGAAACCAGGGAAAAGAGAGAGTCGAGGGAAAAGAAGGGGAAGAGAGAGCTCAAGGAGAAGAGGGACACCAGGGAAAAGAGAGAGTCGAGGGGAAAAGAATGGAAAGAGAGAGTTAATGCAGAAGAGGGACGCCAGGGAAAAGAGTCACTCGAGGGGAAAGGAGCTGAAAAGAGACAGGTAATGCCGAAGAGGGAAACCAGGGAAAAGAGAGAGTCGAGGGAAAAGAAGGTGGAGAAAGAGTTCATGCAGAAGAGGGAAACCAGGGAAAAGAGAGAGTCGGGGGAAAAGAATAGAAAGAGAGAGTTCATGGAAAAGAGGGACGCTAGGGAAAAGAGTCACTTGAGGGGAAAAGAGCTAAAAGAGAGAGGTAATGCAGAAGAGGGAAACTAGGGAAAAGAGAGAGTCGAGGGGGAAAAAAGGGAACGAGAAAAATCATGCCGAAGAAGGAAAGCAGGGAAAAGAGAGAGTCGATGGAAAAGAAGGTGGAAAGAAAGAGTTCATGCAGAAGAGGGAAACCAGGGAAAAGAGAGAGTCGAGGGAAAAAAAAGGGAACGAGAGAGATCATGCAAAAGAGGGAAGCCAGGGGAAAAGAGAGAGTCGATGGAAAAGAAGGGGAAGAGAGAGTTCATGGAAAAGAGGGAAACCAGGGAAAAGAGAGAGTCGATGGGAAAAGAAGGTGGAAGAAAGAGTTCATGCAGAAGAGGGAAACCAGGGAAAAGAGAGAGTCGAGGGGAAAAGAAGGTGAAGAGAGAGATCATGCAGAAGAGGGAAACCAGGGAAAAGAGAGAGTCGAGGGAAAAGAATAGAAAGAGAGAGTTAATGCAGAAGAGCGAAAACCGGGAAAAGAGAGAGTCGATGGAAAAAAAGGGGAAGAGAGAGCTCAAGGAAAAGAGGGACGCCGGGGAAAAGAGAGAGTCGGGGGAAAAGAATAGAAAGAGAGAGTTCATGGAAAAGAGGGACGCTAGGGAAAAGAGTCACTTGAGGGGAAAAGAGCTAAAAGAGAGAGGTAATGCAGAAGAGGGAAACCAGGGAAAAGAGAGAGTCGAGGGAATAGAAGGTGAAGAAAGAGTTCATGCAGAAGAGGGAAACCAGGGAAAAGAGAGAGTCGAGGGAAAAGAATAGAAAGAGAGAGTTAATGCAGAAGAGGGAAACCCGGGAAAAGAGAGAGTCGATGGAAAAGAAGGGGAAGAGAGAGCTCAAGGAAAAGAGGGACGCCGGGGAAAAGAGAGAGTCGAGGGAAAAGAAGGGAAAGAGAGAGTTCATGGAGAAGAGGGACGCCAGGGAAAAGAGTCACTTGAGGGGAAAAGAGCTAAAAGAGAGAGGTAATGCAGAAGAGGGAAACCAGGGAAAAGAGAGAGTCGAGGGAAAAGAAGGTGAAGAAAGAGTTCATGCAGAAGAGGGAAACCAGGAGAAAAGAGAGAGTCGAGGGAAAAGAAGGGGAGAAAGAGAGAGTTCATGGAAAAGAGGGACGCCAGGGAAAAGAGTCACTTGAGGGGAAAAGAGCTAAAAGAGAGAGGTAATGCAGAAGAGGGAAACTAGGGAAAAGAGAGAGTCGAGGGGAAAAAAAAGGGAACGAGAAAAATCATGCCGAAGAGGGAAAGCAGGGAAAAGAGAGAGTCGATGGAAAAGAAGGTGGAGAAAGAGTTCATGCAGAAGAGGGAAACCAGGGAAAAGAGAGAGTCGAGGGGAAAAAAAGGGAACGAGAGAAATCATGCAGAAGAGGGAAGCCAGGGAAAAGAGAGAGTCGAGGGAAACGAAGGGAAAGAGAGAGCTCAATGCAAAAGAGGGAAACCAGGGAAAAGAGAGAGTCGATGGAAAAGAAGGTGGAGAAACAGTTCATGCAGAAGAGGGAAACCAGGAAAAAGAGAGAGTCGAGGGAAAAGAAGGGGAAGAGAGAGTTCATGGAAAAGAGGGACGCCAGGGAAAAGAGTCACTTGAGGGGAAAAGAGCTAAAAGAGAGAGGTAATGCAGAAGAGGGAAACCAGGGAAAAGAGAGAGTCGAGGGAAAAGAATAGAAAGAGAGTTAATGCAGAAGAGCGAAACCCGGCAAAAGAGAGAGTCGATGGAAACGAAGGGGAAGAGAGAGCTCAAGGAAAAGAGGGACGCCGGGGAAAAGAGAGAGTCGGGGGAAAAGAATAGAAAGAGAGAGTTCATGGAAAAGAGGGACGCTAGGGAAAAGAGTCACTTGAGGGGAAAAAGAGCTAAAAGAGAGAGGTAATGCAGAAGAGGGAAACCAGGGAAAAGAGAGAGTCGAGGGGAAAAAAAAGGGAACGAGAAAAATCATGCCGAAGAGGGAAAGCAGGGAAAAGAGAGAGTCGATGGAAAGAAGGTGGAGAAAGAGTTCATGCAGAAGAGGGAAACCAGGGAAAAGAGAGAGTCGAGGGGAAAAAAAAGGGAACGAGAGAAATCATGCAGAAGAGGGAAGCCAGGGAAAAGAGAG
>JAZGTQ010000643.1:0-26715 GCA_037953605.1 Necrosyrtes monachus | reverse complement strand
TTTCCCTCGACGTTCTCTTTTCCCTGGCTTCCCTCTTCTGCATGATTTCTCTCGTTCCCTTTTTTTCCCCCTCGACTCTCTCTTTTCCCTGGTTTCCCTCTTCTGCATGAACTCTTTCTCCACCTTCTTTTCCATCGACTCTCTCTTTTCCCTGCTTTCCCTCTTCGGCATGATTTTTCTCGTTCCCTTTTTTTTCCCCTCGACTCTCTCTTTTCCCTAGTTTCCCTCTTCTGCATTACCTCTCTCTTTTAGCTCTTTTCCCCTCAAGTGACTCTTTTCCCTAGCGTCCCTCTTTTCCATGAACTCTCTCTTTCTATTCTTTTCCCCCGACTCTCTCTTTTCCCCGGCGTCCCTCTTTTCCTTGAGCTCTCTCTTCCCCTTCGTTTCCATCGACTCTCTCTTTTGCCGGGTTTCGCTCTTCTGCATTAACTCTCTTTCTATTCTTTTCCCTCGACTCTCTCTTTTCCCTGGTTTCCCTCTTCTGCATTACCTCTCTCTTTTAGCTCTTTTCCCCTCAAGTGACTCTTTTCCCTGGCGTCCCTCTTTTCCATGAACTCTCTCTTCCCCTTCTTTTCCCTCGACTCTCTCTTTTTCCTGGTTTCCCTCTTCTGCATGAACTGTTTCTCCACCTTCTTTTCCATCGACTCTCTCTTTTCCCTGGTTTCCCTCTTTTTCATGAACTCTCTGTTTCCTTTCTTTTCCCTCGACTCTCTCTTTTCCCTGGTTTCCCTCTTCTGCATGAACTCTTTCTTCACCTTCTATTCCCTCGACTCTCTCTTTTCCCTGGTTTCCCTCTTCTGCATTACCTGTCTCTTTTAGCTCTTTTCCCCTCGAGTGACTCTTTTCCCTGGCGTCCCTCTTCTGCATTAACTCTCTCTTTCCCTTCTTTTCCCTCGACTCGCTCTTTTCCCCGGCGTCCCTCTTTTCCTTGAGCTCTCTCTTCCCCTTCATTTCCATCGACTCTCTCTTTTCCCGGGTTTCGCTCTTCTGCATTAACTCTCTCTTTCTATTCTTTTCCCTCGACTCTCTCTTTTTCCTGGTTTCCCTCTTCTGCATGAACTCTTTCTTCACCTTCTTTTCCCTCGACTCTCTCTTTTCCCTGGTTTCCCTCTTCTGCATTACCTCTCTCTTTTAGCTCTTTTCCCCTCAAGTGACTCTTTTCCCTAGCGTCCCTCTTTTCCATGAACTCTCTCTTTCTATTCTTTTCCCCCGACTCTCTCTTTTCCCCGGGGTCCCTCTTTTCCTTGAGCTCTCTCTTCCCCTTTTTTTCCCTCGACTCTCTCTTTTCCCGGGTTTCCCTCTTCTGCATTAACTCTCTCTTTCTATTCTTTTCCCTCGACGTTCTCTTTTCCCTGGCTTCCCTCTTCTGCATGATTTCTCTCGTTCCCTTTTTTTCCCCCTCGACTCTCTCTTTTCCCTGGTTTCCCTCTTCTGCATGAACTCTTTCTCCACCTTCTTTTCCATCGACTCTCTCTTTTCCCTGCTTTCCCTCTTCGGCATGATTTTTCTCGTTCCCTTTTTTTTCCCCTCGACTCTCTCTTTTCCCTAGTTTCCCTCTTCTGCATTACCTCTCTCTTTTAGCTCTTTTCCCCTCAAGTGACTCTTTTCCCTAGCGTCCCTCTTTTCCATGAACTCTCTCTTTCTATTCTTTTCCCCCGACTCTCTCTTTTCCCCGGCGTCCCTCTTTTCCTTGAGCTCTCTCTTCCCCTTCGTTTCCATCGACTCTCTCTTTTGCCGGGTTTCGCTCTTCTGCATTAACTCTCTTTCTATTCTTTTCCCTCGACTCTCTCTTTTCCCTGGTTTCCCTCTTCTGCATTACCTCTCTCTTTTAGCTCTTTTCCCCTCAAGTGACTCTTTTCCGTGGCGTCCCTCTTTTCCATGAACTCTCTCTTCCCCTTCTTTTCCCTCGACTCTCTCTTTTTCCTGGTTTCCCTCTTCTGCATGAACTGTTTCTCCACCTTCTTTTCCATCGACTCTCTCTTTTCCCTGGTTTCCCTCTTTTTCATGAACTCTCTGTTTCCCTTCTTTTCCCTCGACTCTGTCTTTTCCCTGGCTTCCCTCTTCTGCATGATTTCTCTCGTTCCCTTTTTTTCCCCTCGACTCTCTCTTTTCCCTGGTTTCCCTCTTCTGCATGAACTCTTTCTCCACCTTCTTTTCCATCGACTCTCTCTTTTCCCTGCTTTCCCTCTTCGGCATGATTTTTCTCGTTCCCTTTTTTTTCCCCTCGACTCTCTCTTTTCCCTAGTTTCCCTCTTCTTCATTACCTCTCTCTTTTAGCTCTTTTCCCGTCGCATGACTCTTTTCCGTGGCGTCCGTCTTTTCCATGAACTCTCTCTTCCCCTTCTTTTCCCTCGACTCTCTCTTTTCCCTGCTTTCCCTCTTCTGCATGAACGGTTTCTCCACCTTCTTTTCCATCGACTCTCTCTTTTCCCTGGTTTCCCTCTTTTTCATGAACTCTCTGTTTCCCTTCTTTTCCCTCGACTCTCTCTTTTTCCTGGTTTCCCTCTTCTGCATGAACTCTTTCTTCACCTTCTATTCCCTCGACTCTCTCTTTTCCCTGGTTTCCCTCTTCTGCATGAACTTTTTCTCCACCTTCTTTTCCCTCGACACTCTCTTTTCCCTGGTTTCCCTCTTCTGCATTACCTGTCTCTTTTAGCTCCTTTCCCCTCGAGTGACTCTTTTCCCTGGCGTCCCTCTTCTGCATTAACTCTCTCTTTCCCTTCTTTTCCCTCGACTCTCTCTTTTTCCTGGTTTCCCTCTTCTGCATGAACTCTTTCTTCACCTTCTATTCCCTCGACTCTCTCTTTTCCCTGGTTTCCCTCTTCTGCATTACCTCTCTCTTTTAGCTCTTTCCCCCTCAAGTGACTCTTTTCCCTGGCGTCCCTCTTTTCCATGAACTCTCTCTTCCCCTTCTTTTCCCTCGACTCTCTCTTTTTCCTGGTTTCCCTCTTCTGCATGAACTGTTTCTCCACCTTCTTTTCCATCGACTCTCTCTTTTCCCTGGTTTCCCTCTTTTTCATGAACTCTCTGTTTCCCTTCTTTTCCCTCGACTCTCTCTTTTCCCTGGTTTCCCTCTTCTGCATGAACTCTTTCTTCACCTTCTATTCCCTCGACTCTCTCTTTTCCCTGGTTTCCCTCTTCTGCATTACCTGTCTCTTTTAGCTCTTTTCCCCTCGAGTGACTCTTTTCCCTGGCGTCCCTCTTCTGCATTAACTCTCTCTTTCCCTTCTTTTCCCTCGACTCGCTCTTTTCCCCGGCGTCCCTCTTTTCCTTGAGCTCTCTCTTCCCCTTCATTTCCATCGACTCTCTCTTTTCCCGGGATTCGCTCTTCTGCATTAACTCTCTCTTTCTATTCTTTTCCCTCGACTCTCTCTTTTTCCTGGTTTCCCTCTTCTGCATGAACTCTTTCTTCACCTTCTATTCCCTCGACTCTCTCTTTTCCCTGGTTTCCCTCTTCTGCATTACCTCTCTCTTTTAGCTCTTTTCCCCTCAAGTGACTCTTTTCCCTAGCGTCCCTCTTTTCCATGAACTCTCTCTCTCTATTCTTTTCCCCCGACTCTCACTTTTCCCCGGCGTCCCTCTTTTCCTTGAGCTCTCTCTTCCCCTTTTTTTCCCTCGACTCTCTCTTTTCCCGGGTTTCCCTCTTCTGCATTAACTCTCTCTTTATATTCTTTTCCCTCGACGCTCTCTTTTCCCTGGCTTCCCTCTTCTGCATGATTTCTCTCGTTCCCTTTTTTTTCCCCTCGACTCTCTCTTTTCCCTGGTTTCCCTCTTCTGCATGAACTCTTTCTCCACCTTCTTTTCCATCGACTCTCTCTTTTCCCTGCTTTCCCTCTTCGGCATGATTTTTCTCGTTCCCTTTTTTTTCCCCTCGACTCTCTCTTTTCCCTAGTTTCCCTCTTCTGCATTACCTCTCTCTTTTAGCTCTTTTCCCCTCAAGTGACTCTTTTCCCTAGCGTCCCTCTTTTCCATGAACTCTCTCTTCCCCTTCTTTTCCCTCGACTCTCTCTTTTCCCTGCTTTCCCTCTTCTGCATGAACGGTTTCTCCACCTTCTTTTCCATCGACTCTCTCTTTTCCCTGGTTTCCCTCTTTTTCATGAACTCTCTCTTTCTATTCTTTTCCCTCGACTCTCTCTTTTTCCTGGTTTCCCTCTTCTGCATGAACTCTTTCTTCACCTTCTATTCCCTCGACTCTCTCTTTTCCCTAGTTTCCCTCTTCTGCATTACCTCTCTCTTTTAGCTCTTTTCCCCTCAAGTGACTCTTTTCCCTAGCGTCCCTCTTTTCCATGAACTCTCTCTTTCTATTCTTTTCCCCCGACTCTCTCTTTTCCCCGGCGTCCCTCTTTTCCTTGAGCTCTCTCTTCCCCTTTTTTTCCCTCGACTATCTCTTTTTCCGGGTTTCCCTCTTTTGCATGAACTCTCTCTTTCTATTCTTTTCCCTCGACGCTCTCTTTTCCCTGGTTTCCCTCTTCTGCATTACCTCTCTCTTTTAGCTCTTTTCCCCTAAAGTGACTCTTTTCCGTGGCGTCCCTCTTTTCCATGAACTCTCTCTTCCCCTTCTTTTCCCTCGACTCTCTCTTTTTCCTGGTTTCCCTCTTCTGCATGAACTGTTTCTCCACCTTCTTTTCCCTCGACTCTCTCTTTTCCCTGTTTTCCCTCTTTTTCATGAACTCTCTGTTTCCCTTCTTTTCCCTCGACTCTCTCTTTTCCCTGGTTTCCCTCTTCTGCATTAACTCTCTCTTTCCATTCTTTTCCCTCGACTCTCTCTTTTCCCTGGTTTCCCTCTTCTGCATGAACTTTTTCTCCACCTTCTTTTCCCTCGACACTCTCTTTTCCCTGGTTTCCCTCTTCTGCATTACCTCTCTCTTTTAGCTCCTTTCCCCTCGAGTGACTCTTTTCCCTGGCGTCCCTCTTCTACATTAACTCTCTCTTTCCCTTCTTTTCCCTCGACTCTCTCTTTTTCCTGGTTTCCCTCTTCTGCATGAACTCTTTCTTCACCTTCTATTCCCTCGACTCTCTCTTTTCCCTGGTTTCCCTCTTCTGCATTACCTCTCTCTTTTAGCTCTTTCCCCCTCAAGTGACTCTTTTCCCTGGCGTCCCTCTTTTCCATGAACTCTCTCTTCCCCTTCTTTTCCCTCGACTCTCTCTTTTTCCTGGTTTCCCTCTTCTGCATTAACTGTTTCTCCACCTTCTTTTCCATCGACTCTCTCTTTTCCCTGGTTTCCCTCTTTTTCATGAACTCTCTGTTTCCCTTCTTTTCCCTCGACTCTCTCTTTTCCCTGGTTTCCCTCTTCTGCATGAACTCTTTCTTCACCTTCTATTCCCTCGACTCTCTCTTTTCCCTGGTTTCCCTCTTCTGCATTACCTGTCTCTTTTAGCTCTTTTCCCCTCGAGTGACTCTTTTCCCTGGCGTCCCTCTTCTGCATTAACTCTCTCTTTCCCTTCTTTTCCCTCGACTCGCTCTTTTCCCCGGCGTCCCTCTTTTCCTTGAGCTCTCTCTTCCCCTTCATTTCCATCGACTCTCTCTTTTCCCGGGTTTCGCTCTTCTGCATTAACTCTCTCTTTCTATTCTTTTCCCTCGACTCTCTCTTTTTCCTGGTTTCCCTCTTCTGCATGAACTCTTTCTTCACCTTCTATTCCCTCGACTCTCTCTTTTCCCTGGTTTCCCTCTTCTGCATTACCTCTCTCTTTTAGCTCTTTTCCCCTCAAGTGACTCTTTTCCCTAGCGTCCCTCTTTTCCATGAACTCTCTCTTTCTATTCTTTTCCCCCGACTCTCTCTTTTCCCCGGCGTCCCTCTTTTCCTTGAGCTCTCTCTTCCCCTTCGTTTCCATCGACTCTCTCTTTTGCCGGGTTTCGCTCTTCTGCATTAACTCTCTTTCTATTCTTTTCCCTCGACTCTCTCTTTTCCCTGGTTTCCCTCTTCTGCATTACCTCTCTCTTTTAGCTCTTTTCCCCTAAAGTGACTCTTTTCCGTGGCGTCCCTCTTTTCCATGAACTCTCTCTTCCCCTTCTTTTCCCTCGACTCTCTCTTTTTCCTGGTTTCCCTCTTCTGCATGAACTGTTTCTCCACCTTCTTTTCCATCGACTCTCTCTTTTTCCTGGTTTCCCTCTTTTTCATGAACTCTCTGTTTCCCTTCTTTTCCCTCGACTCTCTCTTTTCCCTGGCTTCCCTCTTCTGCATGATTTCTCTCGTTCCCTTTTTTTCCCCTCGACTCTCTCTTTTCCCTGGTTTCCCTCTTCTGCATGAACTGTTTCTCCACCTTCTTTTCCCTCGACTCTCTCTTTTCCCTGTTTTCCCTCTTTTTCATGAACTCTCTGTTTCCCTTCTTTTCCCTCGACTCTCTCTTTTCCCTGGTTTCCCTCTTCTGCATTAACTCTCTCTTTCCATTCTTTTCCCTCGACTCTCTCTTTTCCCTGGTTTCCCTCTTCTGCATGAACTTTTTCTCCACCTTCTTTTCCCTCGACACTCTCTTTTCCCTCGTTTCCCTCTTCTGCATTACCTGTCTCTTTTAGCTCCTTTCCCCTCGAGTGACTCTTTTCCCTGGCGTCCCTCTTCTACATTAACTCTCTCTTTCCCTTCTTTTCCCTCGACTCTCTCTTTTTCCTGGTTTCCCTCTTCTGCATGAACTCTTTCTTCACCTTCTATTCCCTCGACTCTCTCTTTTCCCTGGTTTCCCTCTTCTGCATTACCTCTCTCTTTTAGCTCTTTCCCCCTCAAGTGACTCTTTTCCCTGGCGTCCCTCTTTTCCATGAACTCTCTCTTCCCCTTCTTTTCCCTCGACTCTCTCTTTTTCCTGGTTTCCCTCTTCTGCATTAACTGTTTCTCCACCTTCTTTTCCATCGACTCTCTCTTTTCCCTGGTTTCCCTCTTTTTCATGAACTCTCTGTTTCCCTTCTTTTCCCTCGACTCTCTCTTTTCCCTGGTTTCCCTCTTCTGCATGAACTCTTTCTTCACCTTCTATTCCCTCGACTCTCTCTTTTCCCTGGTTTCCCTCTTCTGCATTACCTGTCTCTTTTAGCTCTTTTCCCCTCGAGTGACTCTTTTCCCTGGCGTCCCTCTTCTGCATTAACTCTCTCTTTCCCTTCTTTTCCCTCGACTCGCTCTTTTCCCCGGCGTCCCTCTTTTCCTTGAGCTCTCTCTTCCCCTTCATTTCCATCGACTCTCTCTTTTCCCGGGTTTCGCTCTTCTGCATTAACTCTCTCTTTCTATTCTTTTCCCTCGACTCTCTCTTTTTCCTGGTTTCCCTCTTCTGCATGAACTCTTTCTTCACCTTCTATTCCCTCGACTCTCTCTTTTCCCTGGTTTCCCTCTTCTGCATTACCTCTCTCTTTTAGCTCTTTTCCCCTCAAGTGACTCTTTTCCCTAGCGTCCCTCTTTTCCATGAACTCTCTCTTTCTATTCTTTTCCCCCGACTCTCTCTTTTCCCCGGCGTCCCTCTTTTCCTTGAGCTCTCTCTTCCCCTTCGTTTCCATCGACTCTCTCTTTTGCCGGGTTTCGCTCTTCTGCATTAACTCTCTTTCTATTCTTTTCCCTCGACTCTCTCTTTTCCCTGGTTTCCCTCTTCTGCATTACCTCTCTCTTTTAGCTCTTTTCCCCTAAAGTGACTCTTTTCCGTGGCGTCCCTCTTTTCCATGAACTCTCTCTTCCCCTTCTTTTCCCTCGACTCTCTCTTTTTCCTGGTTTCCCTCTTCTGCATGAACTGTTTCTCCACCTTCTTTTCCATCGACTCTCTCTTTTTCCTGGTTTCCCTCTTTTTCATGAACTCTCTGTTTCCCTTCTTTTCCCTCGACTCTCTCTTTTCCCTGGCTTCCCTCTTCTGCATGATTTCTCTCGTTCCCTTTTTTTCCCCTCGACTCTCTCTTTTCCCTGGTTTCCCTCTTCTGCATGAACTCTTTCTCCACCTTCTTTTCCGTCGACTCTCTCTTTTCCCTGCTTTCCCTCTTCGGCATGATTTTTCTCGTTCCCTTTTTTTCCCCCTCGACTCTCTCTTTTCCCTAGTTTCCCTCTTCTGCATTACCTCTCTCTTTTAGCTCTTTTCCCGTCGCATGACTCTTTTCCGTGGCGTCCCTCTTTTCCATGAACTCTCTCTTCCCCTTCTTTTCCCTCGACTCTCTCTTTTTCCTGGTTTCCCTCTTCTGCATGAACTGTTTCTCCACCTTCTTTTCCCTCGACTCTCTCTTTTCCCTGGTTTCCCTCTTTTTCATGAACTCTCTGTTTCCCTTCTTTTCCCTCGACTCTCTCTTTTCCCTGGTTTCCCTCTTCTGCATTAACTCTCTCTTTCCATTCTTTTCCCTCGACTCTCTCTTTTCCCTGGTTTCCCTCTTCTGCATGAACTTTTTCTCCACCTTCTTTTCCCTCGACACTCTCTTTTCCCTGGTTTCCCTCTTCTGCATTACCTGTCTCTTTTAGCTCCTTTCCCCTCGAGTGACTCTTTTCCCTGGCGTCCCTCTTCTGCATTAACTCTCTCTTTCCCTTCTTTTCCCTCGACTCTCTCTTTTTCCTGGTTTCCCTCTTCTGCATGAACTCTTTCTTCACCTTCTATTCCCTCGACTCTCTCTTTTCCCTGGTTTCCCTCTTCTGCATTACCTCTCTCTTTTAGCTCTTTCCCCCTCAAGTGACTCTTTTCCCTGGCGTCCCTCTTTTCCATGAACTCTCTCTTCCCCTTCTTTTCCCTCGACTCTCTCTTTTTCCTGGTTTCCCTCTTCTGCATGAACTGTTTCTCCACCTTCTTTTCCATCGACTCTCTCTTTTCCCTGGTTTCCCTCTTTTTCATGAACTCTCTGTTTCCCTTCTTTTCCCTCGACTCTCTCTTTTCCCTGGTTTCCCTCTTCTGCATGAACTCTTTCTTCACCTTCTATTCCCTCGACTCTCTCTTTTCCCTGGTTTCCCTCTTCTGCATTACCTGTCTCTTTTAGCTCTTTTCCCCTCGAGTGACTCTTTTCCCTGGCGTCCCTCTTCTGCATTAACTCTCTCTTTCCCTTCTTTTCCCTCGACTCGCTCTTTTCCCCGGCGTCCCTCTTTTCCTTGAGCTCTCTCTTCCCCTTCATTTCCATCGACTCTCTCTTTTCCCGGGATTCGCTCTTCTGCATTAACTCTCTCTTTCTATTCTTTTCCCTCGACTCTCTCTTTTTCCTGGTTTCCCTCTTCTGCATGAACTCTTTCTTCACCTTCTATTCCCTCGACTCTCTCTTTTCCCTGGTTTCCCTCTTCTGCATTACCTCTCTCTTTTAGCTCTTTTCCCCTCAAGTGACTCTTTTCCCTAGCGTCCCTCTTTTCCATGAACTCTCTCTCTCTATTCTTTTCCCCCGACTCTCACTTTTCCCCGGCGTCCCTCTTTTCCTTGAGCTCTCTCTTCCCCTTTTTTTCCCTCGACTCTCTCTTTTCCCGGGTTTCCCTCTTCTGCATTAACTCTCTCTTTATATTCTTTTCCCTCGACGCTCTCTTTTCCCTGGCTTCCCTCTTCTGCATGATTTCTCTCGTTCCCTTTTTTTTCCCCTCGACTCTCTCTTTTCCCTGGTTTCCCTCTTCTGCATGAACTCTTTCTCCACCTTCTTTTCCATCGACTCTCTCTTTTCCCTGCTTTCCCTCTTCGGCATGATTTTTCTCGTTCCCTTTTTTTTCCCCTCGACTCTCTCTTTTCCCTAGTTTCCCTCTTCTGCATTACCTCTCTCTTTTAGCTCTTTTCCCCTCAAGTGACTCTTTTCCCTAGCGTCCCTCTTTTCCATGAACTCTCTCTTTCTATTCTTTTCCCCCGACTCTCTCTTTTCCCCGGCGTCCCTCTTTTCCTTGAGCTCTCTCTTCCCCTTCGTTTCCATCGACTCTCTCTTTTGCCGGGTTTCGCTCTTCTGCATTAACTCTCTTTCTATTCTTTTCCCTCGACTCTCTCTTTTCCCTGGTTTCCCTCTTCTGCATTACCTCTCTCTTTTAGCTCTTTTCCCCTCAAGTGACTCTTTTCCCTGGCGTCCCTCTTTTCCATGAACTCTCTCTTCCCCTTCTTTTCCCTCGACTCTCTCTTTTTCCTGGTTTCCCTCTTCTGCATGAACTGTTTCTCCACCTTCTTTTCCATCGACTCTCTCTTTTCCCTGGTTTCCCTCTTTTCCTTGAGCTCTCTCTTCCCCTTCGTTTCCATCGACTCTCTCTTTTCCCTGGCTTCCCTCTTCTGCATGATTTCTCTCGTTCCCTTTTTTTCCCCTCGACTCTCTCTTTTCCCTGGTTTCCCTCTTCTGCATGAACTCTTTCTCCACCTTCTTTTCCATCGACTCTCTCTTTTCCCTGCTTTCCTTCTTCGGCATGATTTTTCTCGTTCCCTTTTTTTTCCCCTCGAGTCTCTCTTTTCCCTAGTTTCCCTCTTCTGCATTACCTCTCTCTTTTAGCTCTTTTCCCCTCAAGTGACTCTTTTCCCTGGCGTCCCTCTTTTCCATGAACTCTCTCTTCCCCTTCTTTTCCCTCGACTCTCTCTTTTCCCTGGTTTCCCTCTTCTGCATGAACTCTTTCTTCACCTTCTATTCCCTCGACTCTCTCTTTTCCCTGGTTTCCCTCTTCTGCATTACCTGTCTCTTTTAGCTCTTTTCCCCTCGAGTGACTCTTTTCCCTGGCGTCCCTCTTCTGCATTAACTCTCTCTTTCCCTTCTTTTCCCTCGACTCGCTCTTTTCCCCGGCGTCCCTCTTTTCCTTGAGCTCTCTCTTCCCCTTCATTTCCATCGACTCTCTCTTTTCCCGGGTTTCGCTCTTCTGCATTAACTCTCTCTTTCTATTCTTTTCCCTCGACTCTCTCTTTTTCCTGGTTTCCCTCTTCTGCATGAACTCTTTCTTCACCTTCTATTCCCTCGACTCTCTCTTTTCCCTGGTTTCCCTCTTCTGCATTACCTCTCTCTTTTAGCTCTTTTCCCCTCAAGTGACTCTTTTCCCTAGCGTCCCTCTTTTCCATGAACTCTCTCTCTCTATTCTTTTCCCCCGACTCTCACTTTTCCCCGGCGTCCCTCTTTTCCTTGAGCTCTCTCTTCCCCTTTTTTTCCCTCGACTCTCTCTTTTCCCGGTTTTCCCTCTTCTGCATTAACTCTCTCTTTCTATTCTTTTCCCTCGACGCTCTCTTTTCCCTGGCTTCCCTCTTCTGCATGATTTCTCTCGTTCCCTTTTTTTTCCCCTCGACTCTCTCTTTTCCCTGGTTTCCCTCTTCTGCATGAACTGTTTCTCCACCTTCTTTTCCATCGACTCTCTCTTTTCCCTGGTTTCCCTCTTTTCCTTGAGCTCTCTCTTCCCCTTCGTTTCCATCGACTCTCTCTTTTCCCTGGCTTCCCTCTTCTGCATGATTTCTCTCGTTCCCTTTTTTTCCCCTCGACTCTCTCTTTTCCCTGGTTTCCCTCTTCTGCATGAACTCTTTCTCCACCTTCTTTTCCATCGACTCTCTCTTTTCCCTGCTTTCCTTCTTCGGCATGATTTTTCTCGTTCCCTTTTTTTTCCCCTCGACTCTCTCTTTTCCCTAGTTTCCCTCTTCTGCATTACCTCTCTCTTTTAGCTCTTTTCCCCTCAAGTGACTCTTTTCCCTAGCGTCCCTCTTTTCCATGAACTCTCTCTTTCTATTCTTTTCCCCCGACTCTCTCTTTTCCCTGGTTTCCCTCTTCTGCATGAACTTTTTCTCCACCTTCTTTTCCCTCGACACTCTCTTTTCCCTGGTTTCCCTCTTCTGCATTACCTGTCTCTTTTAGCTCCTTTCCCCTCGAGTGACTCTTTTCCCTGGCGTCCCTCTTCTGCATTACCTCTCTCTTTTAGCTCTTTTCCCCTCAAGTGACTCTTTTCCGTGGCGTCCCTCTTTTCCTTGAGCTCTCTCTTCCCCTTCGTTTCCATCGACTCTCTCTTTTCCCGGGTTTCGCTCTTCTGCATTAACTCTCTCTTTCTATTCTTTTCCCTCGACTCTCTCTTTTTCCTGGTTTCCCTCTTCTGCATGAACTGTTTCTCCACCCTCTTTTCCATCGACTCTCTCTTTTCCCTGGTTTCCCTCTTCTGCATTACCTGTCTCTTTTAGCTCTTTTCCCCTCGAGTGACTCTTTTCCCTGGCGTCCCTCTTTTGCATTAACTCTCTCTTTCCCTTCTTTTCCCTCGACTCGCTCTTTTCCCCGGCGTCCCTCTTTTCCTTGAGCTCTCTCTTCCCCTTCGTTTCCATCGACTCTCTCTTTTCCCTGGTTTCCCTCTTTTTCATGAACTCTCTGATTCCCTTCTTTTCCCTCGACTCTCTCTTTTTCCTGGTTTCCCTCTTCTGCATGAACTCTTTCTTCACCTTCTATTCTCTCGACTCTCTCTTTTCCCTGGTTTCCCTCTTCTGCATTACCTCTCTCTTTTAGCTCTTTTCCCCTCAAGTGACTCTTTTCCCTAGCGTCCCTCTTTTCCATGAACTCTCTCTTTCTATTCTTTTCCCCCGACTCTCTCTTTTCCCCGGCGTCCCTCTTTTCCTTGAGCTCTCTCTTCCCCTTCGTTTCCATCGACTCTCTCTTTTCCCGGGTTTCGCTCTTCTGCATTAACTCTCTTTCTATTCTTTTCCCTCGACTCTCTCTTTGCCCTGGTTTCCCTCTTCTGCATTACCTCTCTCTTTTAGCTCTTTTCCCCTCAAGTGACTCTTTTCCCTGGCGTCCCTCTTTTCCATGAACTCTCTCTTCCCCTTCTTTTCCCTCGACTCTCTCTTTTCCCTGGTTTCCCTCTTCTGCATGAACTCTTTCTCCACCTTCTTTTCCATCGACTCTCTCTTTTCCCTGGTTTCCCTCTTTTTCATGAACTCTCTGTTTCCCTTCTTTTCCCTCGACTCTCTCTTTTCCCTGCTTTCCCTCTTCGGCATGATTTTTCTCGTTCCCTTTTTTTTCCCCTCGACTCTCTCTTTTCCCTGGCTTCCCTCTTCTGCATGATTTCTCTCGTTCCCTTTTTTTCCACTCGACTCTCTCTTTTCCCTGGTTTCCCTCTTCTGCATGAACTCTTTCTTCACCTTCTTTTCCCTCGACTCTCTCTTTTCCCTGGTTTCCCTCTTCTGCATTACCTCTCTCTTTTAGCTCTTTTCCCCTCAAGTGACTCTTTTCCCTAGCGTCCCTCTTTTCCATGAACTCTCTCTTTCTATTCTTTTCCCCCGACTCTCTCTTTTCACCGGCGTCCCTCTTTTCCTTGAGCTCTCTCTTCCCCTTTTTTTCCCTCGACTCTCTCTTTTCCCGGGTTTCCCTCTTCTGCATTAACTCTCTCTTTCTATTCTTTTCCCCCGACTCTCTCTTTTCCCCGGCGTCCCTCTTTTCCTTGAGCTCTCTCTTCCCCTTCGTTTCCATCGACTCTCTCTTTTGCCGGGTTTCGCTCTTCTGCATTAACTCTCTTTCTATTCTTTTCCCTCGACTCTCTCTTTTCCCTGGTTTCCCTCTTCTGCATTACCTCTCTCTTTTAGCTCTTTTCCCCTCAAGTGACTCTTTTCCCTGGCGTCCCTCTTTTCCATGAACTCTCTCTTCCCCTTCTTTTCCCTCGACTCTCTCTTTTTCCTGGTTTCCCTCTTCTGCATGAACTGTTTCTCCACCTTCTTTTCCATCGACTCTCTCTTTTCCCTGGTTTCCCTCTTTTTCATGAACTCTCTGTTTCCCTTCTTTTCCCTCGACTCTCTCTTTTCCCTGGCTTCCCTCTTCTGCATGATTTCTCTCGTTCCCTTTTTTTCCCCTCGACTCTCTCTTTTCCCTGGTTTCCCTCTTCTGCATGAACTCTTTCTCCACCTTCTTTTCCATCGACTCTCTCTTTTCCCTGCTTTCCCTCTTCGGCATGATTTTTCTCGTTCCCTTTTTTTTCCCCTCGACTCTCTCTTTTCCCTAGTTTCCCTCTTCTTCATTACCTCTCTCTTTTAGCTCTTTTCCCGTCGCATGACTCTTTTCCGTGGCGTCCCTCTTTTCCATGAACTCTCTCTTCCCCTTCTTTTCCCTCGACTCTCTCTTTTCCCTGCTTTCCCTCTTCTGCATGAACGGTTTCTCCACCTTCTTTTCCATCGACTCTCTCTTTTCCCTGGTTTCCCTCTTTTTCATGAACTCTCTGTTTCCCTTCTTTTCCCTCGACTCTCTCTTTTTCCTGGTTTCCCTCTTCTGCATGAACTCTTTCTTCACCTTCTATTCCCTCGACTCTCTCTTTTCCCTAGTTTCCCTCTTCTGCATTACCTCTCTCTTTTAGCTCTTTTCCCCTCAAGTGACTCTTTTCCCTAGCGTCCCTCTTTTCCATGAACTCTCTCTTTCTATTCTTTTCCCCCGACTCTCTCTTTTCCCCGGCGTCCCTCTTTTCCTTGAGCTCTCTCTTCCCCTTCGTTTCCATCGACTCTCTCTTTTGCCGGGTTTCGCTCTTCTGCATTAACTCTCTTTCTATTCTTTTCCCTCGACTCTCTCTTTTCCCTGGTTTCCCTCTTCTGCATTACCTCTCTCTTTTAGCTCTTTTCCCCTAAAGTGACTCTTTTCCCTGGCTTCCCTCTTCTGCATGATTTCTCTCTTCCCCTTCTTTTCCCTCGACTCTCTCTTTTTCCTGGTTTCCCTCTTCTGCATGAACTGTTTCTCCACCTTTTTTTCCCTCGACTCTCTCTTTTCCCGGGTTTCCCTTTTCTGCATTAACTCTCTCTTTCTATTCTTTTCCCTCGACTCTCTCTTTTTCCTGGTTTCCCTCTTCTGCATGAACTCTTTCTTCACCTTCTTTTCCATCGACTGTCTCTTTTCCCTGGTTTCCCTCTTCTGCATTAACTCTCTCTTTTAGCTCTTTTCCCCTCCCATGACTGTTTTCCCAGCACTCCCTCTTTTCCATGATCTCTCTCTTACTCTTGTTTTCCCTCGACTCTCTCTTTTCCCTGGCTTCCCTCTTTTCCATGATTTCTCTCGTTCCTTTTCCCCCCCTCGACTCTCTCTTTTCGCTTGTTTCCCTCTTCTGCATTACCTCTCTCTTTTAGCTCTTTCCCCTGGACTCTCTCTTTTCCTCGGCGTCCCTCTTTTCCTTGAGCTCTCTCTTCCCCTTCTTTTCCATCGACTCTCTCTTTTCCCGGGTTTCCCTCTTCTGCATTAACTCTCTCTTTTAGCTCTTTTCCCCTCAAGTGACTCTTTTCCCTAGCGTCCCTCTTTTCCATGAACTCTCTCTTTCTATTCTTTTCCCCCGACTCTCTCTTTTCCCCGGCGTCCGTCTTTTCCTTGAGCTCTCTCTTCCCCTTCGTTTCCATCGACTCTCTCTTTTCCCGGGTTTCGCTCTTCTGCATTAACTCTCTCTTTCTATTCTTTTCCCTCGACTCTCTCTTTTTCCTGGTTTCCCTCTTCTGCATGAACTGTTTCTCCACCTTCTTTTCCATCGACTCTCTCTTTTCCCTGGTTTCCCTCTTCTGCATTACCTGTCTCTTTTAGCTCTTTTCCCCTCGAGTGACTCTTTTCCCTGGCGTCCCTCTTTTGCATTAACTCTCTCTTTCCCTTCTTTTCCCTCGACTCGCTCTTTTCCCCGGCGTCCCTCTTTTCCTTGAGCTCTCTCTTCCCCTTCGTTTCCATCGACTCTCTCTTTTCCCTGGTTTCCCTCTTTTTCATGAACTCTCTGTTTCCCTTCTTTTCCCTCGACTCTCTCTTTTCCCTGGCTTCCCTCTTCTGCATGATTTCTCTCGTTCCCTTTTTTTCCCCTCGACTCTCTCTTTTCCCTTGTTTCCCTCTTCTGCATGAACTCTTTCTTCACCTTCTTTTCCCTCGACTCTCTCTTTTCCCTGGTTTCCCTCTTCTGCATTACCTCTCTCTTTTAGCTCTTTTCCCCTCAAGTGACTCTTTTCCCTAGAGTCCCTCTTTTCCATGAACTCTCTCTTTCTATTCTTTTCCCCCGACTCTCTCTTTTCCCCGGCGTCCCTCTTTTCCTTGAACTCTCTCTTCCCCTTTTTTTCCCTCGACTCTCTCTTTTCCCGGGTTTCCCTTTTCTGCATTAACTCTCTCTTTCTATTCTTTTCCCTCGACGCTCTCTTTACCCTGGCTTCCCTCTTCTGCATGATTTCTCTCGTTCCCTTTTTTTCCCCTCGACTCTCTCTTTTCCCTGGTTTCCCTCTTTTTCATGAACTCTTTCTCCACCTTCTTTTCCATCGACTCTCTCTTTTCCCTGCTTTCCCTCTTCGGCATGATTTTTCTCATTCCCTTTTTTTTTCCCCTCGACTCTCTCTTTTTCCTGGTTTCCCTCTTCTGCATTACCTCTCTCTTTTAGCTCTTTTCCCCTCAAGTGACTCTTTTCCCTAGCGTCCCTCTTTTCCATGAACTCTCTCTTTCTATTCTTTTCCCCCGACTCTCTCTTTTCCCCGGCGTCCCTCTTTTCCTTGAGCTCTCTCTTCCCCTTCGTTCCATCGACTCTCTCTTTTGCCGGGTTTCGCTCTTCTGCATTAACTCTCTTTCTATTCTTTTCCCTCGACTCTCTCTTTTCCCTGGTTTCCCTCTTCTGCATTACCTCTCTCTTTTAGCTCTTTTCCCCTCAAGTGACTCTTTTCCCTGGCGTCCCTCTTTTCCATGAACTCTCTCTTCCCCTTCTTTTCCCTCGACTCTCTCTTTTTCCTGGTTTCCCTCTTCTGCATGAACTGTTTCTCCACCTTCTTTTCCATCGACTCTCTCTTTTCCCTGGTTTCCCTCTTTTTCATGAACTCTCTGTTTCCTTTCTTTTCCCTCGACTCTCTCTTTTCCCTGGTTTCCCTCTTCTGCATGAACTCTTTCTTCACCTTCTATTCCCTCGACTCTCTCTTTTCCCTGGTTTCCCTCTTCTGCATTACCTGTCTCTTTTAGCTCTTTTCCCCTCGAGTGACTCTTTTCCCTAGCGTCCCTCTTCTGCATTAACTCTCTCTTTCCCTTCTTTTCCCTCGACTCGCTCTTTTCCCCGGCGTCCCTCTTTTCCTTGAGCTCTCTCTTCCCCTTCATTTCCATCGACTCTCTCTTTTCCCGGGTTTCGCTCTTCTGCATTAACTCTCTCTTTCTATTCTTTTCCCTCGACTCTCTCTTTTTCCTGGTTTCCCTCTTCTGCATGAACTCTTTCTTCACCTTCTTTTCCCTCGACTCTCTCTTTTCCCTGGTTTCCCTCTTCTGCATTACCTCTCTCTTTTAGCTCTTTTCCCCTCAAGTGACTCTTTTCCCTAGCGTCCCTCTTTTCCATGAACTCTCTCTTTCTATTCTTTTCCCCCGACTCTCTCTTTTCCCCGGGGTCCCTCTTTTCCTTGAGCTCTCTCTTCCCCTTTTTTTCCCTCGACTCTCTCTTTTCCCGGGTTTCCCTCTTCTGCATTAACTCTCTCTTTCTATTCTTTTCCCTCGACGTTCTCTTTTCCCTGGCTTCCCTCTTCTGCATGATTTCTCTCGTTCCCTTTTTTTCCCCCTCGACTCTCTCTTTTCCCTGGTTTCCCTCTTCTGCATGAACTCTTTCTCCACCTTCTTTTCCATCGACTCTCTCTTTTCCCTGCTTTCCCTCTTCGGCATGATTTTTCTCGTTCCCTTTTTTTTCCCCTCGACTCTCTCTTTTCCCTAGTTTCCCTCTTCTGCATTACCTCTCTCTTTTAGCTCTTTTCCCCTCAAGTGACTCTTTTCCCTAGCGTCCCTCTTTTCCATGAACTCTCTCTTTCTATTCTTTTCCCCCGACTCTCTCTTTTCCCCGGCGTCCCTCTTTTCCTTGAGCTCTCTCTTCCCCTTCGTTTCCATCGACTCTCTCTTTTGCCGGGTTTCGCTCTTCTGCATTAACTCTCTTTCTATTCTTTTCCCTCGACTCTCTCTTTTCCCTGGTTTCCCTCTTCTGCATTACCTCTCTCTTTTAGCTCTTTTCCCCTCAAGTGACTCTTTTCCCTGGCGTCCCTCTTTTCCATGAACTCTCTCTTCCCCTTCTTTTCCCTCGACTCTCTCTTTTTCCTGGTTTCCCTCTTCTGCATGAACTGTTTCTCCACCTTCTTTTCCATCGACTCTCTCTTTTCCCTGGTTTCCCTCTTTTTCATGAACTCTCTGTTTCCTTTCTTTTCCCTCGACTCTCTCTTTTCCCTGGTTTCCCTCTTCTGCATGAACTCTTTCTTCACCTTCTATTCCCTCGACTCTCTCTTTTCCCTGGTTTCCCTCTTCTGCATTACCTGTCTCTTTTAGCTCTTTTCCCCTCGAGTGACTCTTTTCCCTGGCGTCCCTCTTCTGCATTAACTCTCTCTTTCCCTTCTTTTCCCTCGACTCGCTCTTTTCCCCGGCGTCCCTCTTTTCCTTGAGCTCTCTCTTCCCCTTCATTTCCATCGACTCTCTCTTTTCCCGGGTTTCGCTCTTCTGCATTAACTCTCTCTTTCTATTCTTTTCCCTCGACTCTCTCTTTTTCCTGGTTTCCCTCTTCTGCATGAACTCTTTCTTCACCTTCTTTTCCCTCGACTCTCTCTTTTCCCTGGTTTCCCTCTTCTGCATTACCTCTCTCTTTTAGCTCTTTTCCCCTCAAGTGACTCTTTTCCCTAGCGTCCCTCTTTTCCATGAACTCTCTCTTTCTATTCTTTTCCCCCGACTCTCTCTTTTCCCCGGGGTCCCTCTTTTCCTTGAGCTCTCTCTTCCCCTTTTTTTCCCTCGACTCTCTCTTTTCCCGGGTTTCCCTCTTCTGCATTAACTCTCTCTTTCTATTCTTTTCCCTCGACGTTCTCTTTTCCCTGGCTTCCCTCTTCTGCATGATTTCTCTCGTTCCCTTTTTTTCCCCCTCGACTCTCTCTTTTCCCTGGTTTCCCTCTTCTGCATGAACTCTTTCTCCACCTTCTTTTCCATCGACTCTCTCTTTTCCCTGCTTTCCCTCTTCGGCATGATTTTTCTCGTTCCCTTTTTTTTCCCCTCGACTCTCTCTTTTCCCTAGTTTCCCTCTTCTGCATTACCTCTCTCTTTTAGCTCTTTTCCCCTCAAGTGACTCTTTTCCCTAGCGTCCCTCTTTTCCATGAACTCTCTCTTTCTATTCTTTTCCCCCGACTCTCTCTTTTCCCCGGCGTCCCTCTTTTCCTTGAGCTCTCTCTTCCCCTTCGTTTCCATCGACTCTCTCTTTTGCCGGGTTTCGCTCTTCTGCATTAACTCTCTTTCTATTCTTTTCCCTCGACTCTCTCTTTTCCCTGGTTTCCCTCTTCTGCATTACCTCTCTCTTTTAGCTCTTTTCCCCTCAAGTGACTCTTTTCCGTGGCGTCCCTCTTTTCCATGAACTCTCTCTTCCCCTTCTTTTCCCTCGACTCTCTCTTTTTCCTGGTTTCCCTCTTCTGCATGAACTGTTTCTCCACCTTCTTTTCCATCGACTCTCTCTTTTCCCTGGTTTCCCTCTTTTTCATGAACTCTCTGTTTCCCTTCTTTTCCCTCGACTCTGTCTTTTCCCTGGCTTCCCTCTTCTGCATGATTTCTCTCGTTCCCTTTTTTTCCCCTCGACTCTCTCTTTTCCCTGGTTTCCCTCTTCTGCATGAACTCTTTCTCCACCTTCTTTTCCATCGACTCTCTCTTTTCCCTGCTTTCCCTCTTCGGCATGATTTTTCTCGTTCCCTTTTTTTTCCCCTCGACTCTCTCTTTTCCCTAGTTTCCCTCTTCTTCATTACCTCTCTCTTTTAGCTCTTTTCCCGTCGCATGACTCTTTTCCGTGGCGTCCGTCTTTTCCATGAACTCTCTCTTCCCCTTCTTTTCCCTCGACTCTCTCTTTTCCCTGCTTTCCCTCTTCTGCATGAACGGTTTCTCCACCTTCTTTTCCATCGACTCTCTCTTTTCCCTGGTTTCCCTCTTTTTCATGAACTCTCTGTTTCCCTTCTTTTCCCTCGACTCTCTCTTTTTCCTGGTTTCCCTCTTCTGCATGAACTCTTTCTTCACCTTCTATTCCCTCGACTCTCTCTTTTCCCTGGTTTCCCTCTTCTGCATGAACTTTTTCTCCACCTTCTTTTCCCTCGACACTCTCTTTTCCCTGGTTTCCCTCTTCTGCATTACCTGTCTCTTTTAGCTCCTTTCCCCTCGAGTGACTCTTTTCCCTGGCGTCCCTCTTCTGCATTAACTCTCTCTTTCCCTTCTTTTCCCTCGACTCTCTCTTTTTCCTGGTTTCCCTCTTCTGCATGAACTCTTTCTTCACCTTCTATTCCCTCGACTCTCTCTTTTCCCTGGTTTCCCTCTTCTGCATTACCTCTCTCTTTTAGCTCTTTCCCCCTCAAGTGACTCTTTTCCCTGGCGTCCCTCTTTTCCATGAACTCTCTCTTCCCCTTCTTTTCCCTCGACTCTCTCTTTTTCCTGGTTTCCCTCTTCTGCATGAACTGTTTCTCCACCTTCTTTTCCATCGACTCTCTCTTTTCCCTGGTTTCCCTCTTTTTCATGAACTCTCTGTTTCCCTTCTTTTCCCTCGACTCTCTCTTTTCCCTGGTTTCCCTCTTCTGCATGAACTCTTTCTTCACCTTCTATTCCCTCGACTCTCTCTTTTCCCTGGTTTCCCTCTTCTGCATTACCTGTCTCTTTTAGCTCTTTTCCCCTCGAGTGACTCTTTTCCCTGGCGTCCCTCTTCTGCATTAACTCTCTCTTTCCCTTCTTTTCCCTCGACTCGCTCTTTTCCCCGGCGTCCCTCTTTTCCTTGAGCTCTCTCTTCCCCTTCATTTCCATCGACTCTCTCTTTTCCCGGGATTCGCTCTTCTGCATTAACTCTCTCTTTCTATTCTTTTCCCTCGACTCTCTCTTTTTCCTGGTTTCCCTCTTCTGCATGAACTCTTTCTTCACCTTCTATTCCCTCGACTCTCTCTTTTCCCTGGTTTCCCTCTTCTGCATTACCTCTCTCTTTTAGCTCTTTTCCCCTCAAGTGACTCTTTTCCCTAGCGTCCCTCTTTTCCATGAACTCTCTCTCTCTATTCTTTTCCCCCGACTCTCACTTTTCCCCGGCGTCCCTCTTTTCCTTGAGCTCTCTCTTCCCCTTTTTTTCCCTCGACTCTCTCTTTTCCCGGGTTTCCCTCTTCTGCATTAACTCTCTCTTTATATTCTTTTCCCTCGACGCTCTCTTTTCCCTGGCTTCCCTCTTCTGCATGATTTCTCTCGTTCCCTTTTTTTTCCCCTCGACTCTCTCTTTTCCCTGGTTTCCCTCTTCTGCATGAACTCTTTCTCCACCTTCTTTTCCATCGACTCTCTCTTTTCCCTGCTTTCCCTCTTCGGCATGATTTTTCTCGTTCCCTTTTTTTTCCCCTCGACTCTCTCTTTTCCCTAGTTTCCCTCTTCTGCATTACCTCTCTCTTTTAGCTCTTTTCCCCTCAAGTGACTCTTTTCCCTAGCGTCCCTCTTTTCCATGAACTCTCTCTTCCCCTTCTTTTCCCTCGACTCTCTCTTTTCCCTGCTTTCCCTCTTCTGCATGAACGGTTTCTCCACCTTCTTTTCCATCGACTCTCTCTTTTCCCTGGTTTCCCTCTTTTTCATGAACTCTCTCTTTCTATTCTTTTCCCTCGACTCTCTCTTTTTCCTGGTTTCCCTCTTCTGCATGAACTCTTTCTTCACCTTCTATTCCCTCGACTCTCTCTTTTCCCTAGTTTCCCTCTTCTGCATTACCTCTCTCTTTTAGCTCTTTTCCCCTCAAGTGACTCTTTTCCCTAGCGTCCCTCTTTTCCATGAACTCTCTCTTTCTATTCTTTTCCCCCGACTCTCTCTTTTCCCCGGCGTCCCTCTTTTCCTTGAGCTCTCTCTTCCCCTTTTTTTCCCTCGACTATCTCTTTTTCCGGGTTTCCCTCTTTTGCATGAACTCTCTCTTTCTATTCTTTTCCCTCGACGCTCTCTTTTCCCTGGTTTCCCTCTTCTGCATTACCTCTCTCTTTTAGCTCTTTTCCCCTAAAGTGACTCTTTTCCGTGGCGTCCCTCTTTTCCATGAACTCTCTCTTCCCCTTCTTTTCCCTCGACTCTCTCTTTTTCCTGGTTTCCCTCTTCTGCATGAACTGTTTCTCCACCTTCTTTTCCCTCGACTCTCTCTTTTCCCTGTTTTCCCTCTTTTTCATGAACTCTCTGTTTCCCTTCTTTTCCCTCGACTCTCTCTTTTCCCTGGTTTCCCTCTTCTGCATTAACTCTCTCTTTCCATTCTTTTCCCTCGACTCTCTCTTTTCCCTGGTTTCCCTCTTCTGCATGAACTTTTTCTCCACCTTCTTTTCCCTCGACACTCTCTTTTCCCTGGTTTCCCTCTTCTGCATTACCTCTCTCTTTTAGCTCCTTTCCCCTCGAGTGACTCTTTTCCCTGGCGTCCCTCTTCTACATTAACTCTCTCTTTCCCTTCTTTTCCCTCGACTCTCTCTTTTTCCTGGTTTCCCTCTTCTGCATGAACTCTTTCTTCACCTTCTATTCCCTCGACTCTCTCTTTTCCCTGGTTTCCCTCTTCTGCATTACCTCTCTCTTTTAGCTCTTTCCCCCTCAAGTGACTCTTTTCCCTGGCGTCCCTCTTTTCCATGAACTCTCTCTTCCCCTTCTTTTCCCTCGACTCTCTCTTTTTCCTGGTTTCCCTCTTCTGCATTAACTGTTTCTCCACCTTCTTTTCCATCGACTCTCTCTTTTCCCTGGTTTCCCTCTTTTTCATGAACTCTCTGTTTCCCTTCTTTTCCCTCGACTCTCTCTTTTCCCTGGTTTCCCTCTTCTGCATGAACTCTTTCTTCACCTTCTATTCCCTCGACTCTCTCTTTTCCCTGGTTTCCCTCTTCTGCATTACCTGTCTCTTTTAGCTCTTTTCCCCTCGAGTGACTCTTTTCCCTGGCGTCCCTCTTCTGCATTAACTCTCTCTTTCCCTTCTTTTCCCTCGACTCGCTCTTTTCCCCGGCGTCCCTCTTTTCCTTGAGCTCTCTCTTCCCCTTCATTTCCATCGACTCTCTCTTTTCCCGGGTTTCGCTCTTCTGCATTAACTCTCTCTTTCTATTCTTTTCCCTCGACTCTCTCTTTTTCCTGGTTTCCCTCTTCTGCATGAACTCTTTCTTCACCTTCTATTCCCTCGACTCTCTCTTTTCCCTGGTTTCCCTCTTCTGCATTACCTCTCTCTTTTAGCTCTTTTCCCCTCAAGTGACTCTTTTCCCTAGCGTCCCTCTTTTCCATGAACTCTCTCTTTCTATTCTTTTCCCCCGACTCTCTCTTTTCCCCGGCGTCCCTCTTTTCCTTGAGCTCTCTCTTCCCCTTCGTTTCCATCGACTCTCTCTTTTGCCGGGTTTCGCTCTTCTGCATTAACTCTCTTTCTATTCTTTTCCCTCGACTCTCTCTTTTCCCTGGTTTCCCTCTTCTGCATTACCTCTCTCTTTTAGCTCTTTTCCCCTAAAGTGACTCTTTTCCGTGGCGTCCCTCTTTTCCATGAACTCTCTCTTCCCCTTCTTTTCCCTCGACTCTCTCTTTTTCCTGGTTTCCCTCTTCTGCATGAACTGTTTCTCCACCTTCTTTTCCATCGACTCTCTCTTTTTCCTGGTTTCCCTCTTTTTCATGAACTCTCTGTTTCCCTTCTTTTCCCTCGACTCTCTCTTTTCCCTGGCTTCCCTCTTCTGCATGATTTCTCTCGTTCCCTTTTTTTCCCCTCGACTCTCTCTTTTCCCTGGTTTCCCTCTTCTGCATGAACTGTTTCTCCACCTTCTTTTCCCTCGACTCTCTCTTTTCCCTGTTTTCCCTCTTTTTCATGAACTCTCTGTTTCCCTTCTTTTCCCTCGACTCTCTCTTTTCCCTGGTTTCCCTCTTCTGCATTAACTCTCTCTTTCCATTCTTTTCCCTCGACTCTCTCTTTTCCCTGGTTTCCCTCTTCTGCATGAACTTTTTCTCCACCTTCTTTTCCCTCGACACTCTCTTTTCCCTCGTTTCCCTCTTCTGCATTACCTGTCTCTTTTAGCTCCTTTCCCCTCGAGTGACTCTTTTCCCTGGCGTCCCTCTTCTACATTAACTCTCTCTTTCCCTTCTTTTCCCTCGACTCTCTCTTTTTCCTGGTTTCCCTCTTCTGCATGAACTCTTTCTTCACCTTCTATTCCCTCGACTCTCTCTTTTCCCTGGTTTCCCTCTTCTGCATTACCTCTCTCTTTTAGCTCTTTCCCCCTCAAGTGACTCTTTTCCCTGGCGTCCCTCTTTTCCATGAACTCTCTCTTCCCCTTCTTTTCCCTCGACTCTCTCTTTTTCCTGGTTTCCCTCTTCTGCATTAACTGTTTCTCCACCTTCTTTTCCATCGACTCTCTCTTTTCCCTGGTTTCCCTCTTTTTCATGAACTCTCTGTTTCCCTTCTTTTCCCTCGACTCTCTCTTTTCCCTGGTTTCCCTCTTCTGCATGAACTCTTTCTTCACCTTCTATTCCCTCGACTCTCTCTTTTCCCTGGTTTCCCTCTTCTGCATTACCTGTCTCTTTTAGCTCTTTTCCCCTCGAGTGACTCTTTTCCCTGGCGTCCCTCTTCTGCATTAACTCTCTCTTTCCCTTCTTTTCCCTCGACTCGCTCTTTTCCCCGGCGTCCCTCTTTTCCTTGAGCTCTCTCTTCCCCTTCATTTCCATCGACTCTCTCTTTTCCCGGGTTTCGCTCTTCTGCATTAACTCTCTCTTTCTATTCTTTTCCCTCGACTCTCTCTTTTTCCTGGTTTCCCTCTTCTGCATGAACTCTTTCTTCACCTTCTATTCCCTCGACTCTCTCTTTTCCCTGGTTTCCCTCTTCTGCATTACCTCTCTCTTTTAGCTCTTTTCCCCTCAAGTGACTCTTTTCCCTAGCGTCCCTCTTTTCCATGAACTCTCTCTTTCTATTCTTTTCCCCCGACTCTCTCTTTTCCCCGGCGTCCCTCTTTTCCTTGAGCTCTCTCTTCCCCTTCGTTTCCATCGACTCTCTCTTTTGCCGGGTTTCGCTCTTCTGCATTAACTCTCTTTCTATTCTTTTCCCTCGACTCTCTCTTTTCCCTGGTTTCCCTCTTCTGCATTACCTCTCTCTTTTAGCTCTTTTCCCCTAAAGTGACTCTTTTCCGTGGCGTCCCTCTTTTCCATGAACTCTCTCTTCCCCTTCTTTTCCCTCGACTCTCTCTTTTTCCTGGTTTCCCTCTTCTGCATGAACTGTTTCTCCACCTTCTTTTCCATCGACTCTCTCTTTTTCCTGGTTTCCCTCTTTTTCATGAACTCTCTGTTTCCCTTCTTTTCCCTCGACTCTCTCTTTTCCCTGGCTTCCCTCTTCTGCATGATTTCTCTCGTTCCCTTTTTTTCCCCTCGACTCTCTCTTTTCCCTGGTTTCCCTCTTCTGCATGAACTCTTTCTCCACCTTCTTTTCCGTCGACTCTCTCTTTTCCCTGCTTTCCCTCTTCGGCATGATTTTTCTCGTTCCCTTTTTTTCCCCCTCGACTCTCTCTTTTCCCTAGTTTCCCTCTTCTGCATTACCTCTCTCTTTTAGCTCTTTTCCCGTCGCATGACTCTTTTCCGTGGCGTCCCTCTTTTCCATGAACTCTCTCTTCCCCTTCTTTTCCCTCGACTCTCTCTTTTTCCTGGTTTCCCTCTTCTGCATGAACTGTTTCTCCACCTTCTTTTCCCTCGACTCTCTCTTTTCCCTGGTTTCCCTCTTTTTCATGAACTCTCTGTTTCCCTTCTTTTCCCTCGACTCTCTCTTTTCCCTGGTTTCCCTCTTCTGCATTAACTCTCTCTTTCCATTCTTTTCCCTCGACTCTCTCTTTTCCCTGGTTTCCCTCTTCTGCATGAACTTTTTCTCCACCTTCTTTTCCCCTCGACACTCTCTTTTCCCTGGTTTCCCTCTTCTGCATTACCTGTCTCTTTTAGCTCCTTTCCCCTCGAGTGACTCTTTTCCCTGGCGTCCCTCTTCTGCATTAACTCTCTCTTTCCCTTCTTTTCCCTCGACTCTCTCTTTTTCCTGGTTTCCCTCTTCTGCATGAACTCTTTCTTCACCTTCTATTCCCTCGACTCTCTCTTTTCCCTGGTTTCCCTCTTCTGCATTACCTCTCTCTTTTAGCTCTTTCCCCCTCAAGTGACTCTTTTCCCTGGCGTCCCTCTTTTCCATGAACTCTCTCTTCCCCTTCTTTTCCCTCGACTCTCTCTTTTTCCTGGTTTCCCTCTTCTGCATGAACTGTTTCTCCACCTTCTTTTCCATCGACTCTCTCTTTTCCCTGGTTTCCCTCTTTTTCATGAACTCTCTGTTTCCCTTCTTTTCCCTCGACTCTCTCTTTTCCCTGGTTTCCCTCTTCTGCATGAACTCTTTCTTCACCTTCTATTCCCTCGACTCTCTCTTTTCCCTGGTTTCCCTCTTCTGCATTACCTGTCTCTTTTAGCTCTTTTCCCCTCGAGTGACTCTTTTCCCTGGCGTCCCTCTTCTGCATTAACTCTCTCTTTCCCTTCTTTTCCCTCGACTCGCTCTTTTCCCCGGCGTCCCTCTTTTCCTTGAGCTCTCTCTTCCCCTTCATTTCCATCGACTCTCTCTTTTCCCGGGATTCGCTCTTCTGCATTAACTCTCTCTTTCTATTCTTTTCCCTCGACTCTCTCTTTTTCCTGGTTTCCCTCTTCTGCATGAACTCTTTCTTCACCTTCTATTCCCTCGACTCTCTCTTTTCCCTGGTTTCCCTCTTCTGCATTACCTCTCTCTTTTAGCTCTTTTCCCCTCAAGTGACTCTTTTCCCTAGCGTCCCTCTTTTCCATGAACTCTCTCTCTCTATTCTTTTCCCCCGACTCTCACTTTTCCCCGGCGTCCCTCTTTTCCTTGAGCTCTCTCTTCCCCTTTTTTTCCCTCGACTCTCTCTTTTCCCGGGTTTCCCTCTTCTGCATTAACTCTCTCTTTATATTCTTTTCCCTCGACG